>ML104265.1:86393-107885 GCA_003697995.1 Taxidea taxus jeffersonii | reverse complement strand
TGTGTGTGTGTGTGTGTGTGTGTGTGTGTGTGTGTGTGTGTGTTAGTGATGAGGAGGAAGTGGAGATTATGAATAATGTCAAATCCCTCCTTAAGTTCCAAAATCAGGAAGTTGGGACTTAGGCTGATCCAAGGATAGGAATTCAGGCTCTCCCTTGTAGTTATTGTCCATGCTTCATTCTTTCTTTCAGTGCCTACGATGACCCTCGTAACCCCCAGCCAATTGTCTATTACCAGCTGGTCCCTAGACAACCAGAAAAGAAGGAAAGCAAGCAGAACAAGAAAGAAATAACTCAAGTCCAGAACTACCTCCACGCAGAATTTCAATGTTCTTTCATTATCCAACAGCACCTGGCATATAGTAGCTGCTTAGTAACTCTTTGTCAAATGAATGAATGAACATATCACGGCTGTCCTAGATCAGTACATGGAGGAGGAGGTTACAAAGGCAAACTAAGGCACTATTCTGAATAATCTACTTCCTGTGTGTAGAAGGAATTGGTTATTCTTTCTTATTTATTTATTTATTTATTTCTGTGACTGGTGACTTGCCCCACACAAGCCCAACCACCAGTGAAATAAAAATAAAATTACTCTTTCTAAGGGGACTGAGGGAACAGCCTTTGGAATGATCATATCCAGGGAGAAAAACAGAGCCTTTCTACCAAACAGGCTTATCCTGGGCCTCCTGCAGAACAAGGTGATGGATTAAATGCAAAGGACCTGTTCTCAGACTAGACACCAAATTAAGTTCTTATTACAATATTCTTCTGGTATTTTCCCAGGTCTCCCTGATCTTATATCAGCTGAACAAGATCAAAACATCCTTAATATAAACTGAATGATCATTTGTGAACAAATCTCTAAAAGCAGAGTACTCAGCATGATGTTTTGGGAAAAGTACTGAGATAAGAATTAAGAGAGGAATGTTCTGGCACCAGTCGTGCCTTTTAGCTCTTCATAGAACATTCGGTGGGATATTCTCCCCCTTGTGACTCCCTTTTCTTCCCTAAAATGAAACAGGAAGAGTGAAGAGTTGGGCCACATTATCTCTAAGTTCCCTTCAGGGTCTAAATCATATCATTCTAAGTGTATTATTTTAATAATAATAATAATATTGTAACAGCTACTCATATGTTATATTTACTATGTGGCAGGTATGCCCTATATACTTTTTGAATATTATCTCATTTAATCCTCACAACAACTGTATAAACTAAGTACTATTATTCCCATTCTCTGCTAATGAACTGAAGCACAGAGAGGTTAAACCTCCCAGGCTGTCCTCACTGTATATGACCCCAAGGGCACAGCTCTGGTATGTGTGTATTTCTGTTAACAGAGTATCTTAGAAATCAATGACTGCCTATACCTGAACTCTGGTAATCCAACTTCAGAGTCTGTATGCTTAGCCTTTACCTACACCAGTGGCCTGCTAAGGGTGGTCCCAGCTTCACCTGTGAACTTGGCAGACATGCAAATTCGTGACCCCACTCCAAACCACAGATTCAGAAGATCTGGGACTAGGACCAAACGATCTCTCTGAACAAGCCCTCTGGGTGATTCTGATATGATCCAGAGTTTGATAACTATGGCTTAACTCTTAGCGGATGGGATGGTGGAAGTCAGGAAGCATAGCCAGTGATGGCTGAGGCATTCTCCAAGGTTGGCTACTCCGGTGAACTAAGGGTCCCCTAAGCTGAGAAACAAGCACCATAAGAAAACCTGCCCTTTGCAGGTCACCTTTGCAGGCTGGTTGCCTCTAGAAGACTTCATTTTCCTTTAACATAACACCTCGGTGAACAAAGAATAAGAAGAAAATCCTTTTTGGTTTCTTAAAAATATTGTCCATGATCAATTTTTTGCAGGTTGAGGTGTCTCCAGGGCATGTTTCTGAGTTTCCCAAATTCTAGCCATGGACTGTGATTTGACTCCACGGGCAAGATCCAGCTGGAGCCATGAGTGGATGCTTTGACGTCTTTTACCTCCAGCGGACAGGCTCCCCTTCTCAGACACAGCATCTGATGCTCTGAAAGTGGTGGAAAGTATCTTACAATTCTCTTCTTGCTCTTTGGGCCCAATGCTGTTGATTCAGTGGCATTTTTCTAAGAGGCACAGCAGATTGTCAGCTTGCTTTCTTTAAAAAAAAAAAAAAAAAAAACTCCAGGCTAAGATATTCAAATTGCCGAACCAATGGTATCATGGGAGACCGTTATAAAATCCTCTCAGAGTTAAGTCTGCATGCCTCAAAGAGCAAAAAATTAATATACTGTCGTTACACAGTTGAGAGGGGGAATTAATTTATACAGAAACCTTTTCTAAGGCATGTTCAGACTGCCCGGATACTGCTCCAAATGGGAGCATTATCTGCCTTCCCAAAATAATACACCATATGCCCTAATCTGGCAGACACAAAGATAATTACATGACTCTGGCAGAGCCAATATGCTTGCTAATAAATGGGAAAATGAGGACAATGCAAATCAAAGTTAAGTTCAACGGTTATTCAGAATTGTGGTAGGGAAGCTACCTGCTACAATTAAACATTGTGACAAGCAGAAAACGGGTCTCTTGCATACATTAGAAGACCCAAAGTGGCTGTGAGAGACCCCTTTATATCAAGGAATACTAATGGAGGAAGTGGAATTGTTTGTGTGCATGTGGGTAGCCTCATACAACTCCAAGCCATAAAGTAACCCCCCTTCTAATGATCTGCTCTTAAGGGATTCAGTGGGAGTTCTTAAAAAACCAAAGCTCAACATGCCAAATTCCACACAGTCACCTACAGTTTTAAAGCAAAGAAAACTGAGTGCAAAATGTGGTCTGGAAGTTGGATTTGCATTGACACATATCGGCTTCTGCTCTTATGGCCCCAAATCAAGGAGGGTGCTAACCTGTGGTCAAAGATCGTCTGACATTGCCATACTCTTCAGCTCTCTCTTTATTAGGCAAGTGATCTGTTTTCTTCATTATTTTCTCATAAAACTAGTTTAAATTCTTGCATCTAAGCTCCTTGGTCCTGATACTCACCAAAAACTGCTAAGTAACTAGACTGATCAAGCCTGACTCCACAGGATGATGAATGAAAGATGTGGCTACTCACCCCCGCCAAAGGGGGGAAAAAAATGCTGCTTCCTGTATCTTGGAAAGAATCTGATTTATGTTGGGGAAAATTATTTTCCTGCAATTTTTCTCTTTATCTTCCCCCACCAATATGCCCCTTGCCCCAGACCCGGCATGTCTTTCTATCTAGATAGAAGAAAGATCACTTTCCCAGTGATAAGAGAAACATTGGCTTGAGGGATCTAGAACCATCCAGAATGGTGATATACCATGGGGTGAGATATGGGGATGTGACAGGTCCTGTGTGAAGGGTTGTCAACCACAGGGAAAAATCAGACACTGGGAACAGGAACTCTTAGAGAAAGAGTCCCTTTCTAGAAAGCTAACAAATAAAGTCCCGTGAGTCACTCTTGCCAATTAAATTCCAGGAGAAAGACAGTGACAGATGTGGGGGTGCCATCAGATTTGAGCTCTGTCAGTACAAATATCTTCACAAGAGAGCTTGCATTGTACAGAGGAAGGCAGCAGTGATGAAATATTTACATATTTATAAATATCTAGACATTAACAAGCCTGCCAGATTCATTTCATGCATTCTAAGGAGTAATCCCAGGAATGGGATAGGAGAGACACAGCCCTTGATGAAGGGATGACCACAGCTTTAGGAAACCAGCCAGAGGCTAACCAGGAGGTCCATTCCAGAAGCGGGCCCATCACTGTCATTGCTTCAGGAATAAACTTGGAAAATCTTAGAAGAGATTATCACCCCCAGACATTTATGTAACACAACATCTCCTAAAGCATTTTTCATACCACTCCCAAGAGGTGATGAGGAGGAAGGTGCTTCATTGCCAACTAAGCTGAAGAAATATTTTATTCTTAGAGACTCAAAGTGCCCACTGGCTTAGCAAAGGCTCTGAAAAGTCCTGCAATTAAGGAAGCTGTTAAATGGTGTTTCACCCAACATTTCCCTAATTCCTTTGGTCATAAGAATCCTTTAATTCACTGATACCTCCATCTTGTGCAATCCAAATTATCCTTCATCACACTACGTAAAGTGAGAAAATGTAATTAGGAAAATTTTCATTCAGTTATTCAGTAAATTAATGTTGAATTAAACAGAAGTACATTTATTTTCCCACAGAGAAGAAGGGAAAAAAGGAACTGGATTGGAGTGTCTATCATGTTCTGTTTGATTTAAATCTTTTTTTATTTATCATTCTTGTGCCGGAGGCTAAGGTCAGACTTCTTTCTATCAAGACAAACATCAAAGGAACAACCACACTTCAGGTCATTCTCTGACACTCTAAAACAACAATAGAAGGATTGAGGACAGTTCATGGAGGGGGCAGGGAATATTTCTGAGAAGTGACTGATTTTTATTGATTTCTGGTCTAGCTTGTCTGCTTGCTGTGGTGTGGAACAAGATACTTAACTTTTTTATAAAAAAGGACCTGCTGAGCTACTCACCCAGATTCATTTCCACTTACAACAAATTCTGAATGTGAAACTATCAAAATTAGTCCTCCTCTCCACTCTTATCCCACCCGGCCCCATCTAAGTCTAACTTATTTATTAGTAATCCAATGCGATTCACCTGCTTTTACCTGCCACCCCTAGGCATTACACCCTAGGACTGGCCCTAAGCCCAGATTGAAATGTTGAGAGATTCCTTGCTGAGGCAGGAATGAGCTTTGTGTGCCTTCAATTTCCCTTGGTATGAATCAGTGATTGCCACAACGATGTCACATAACAAAGTACTCCCAAAACTCAGTGGCTACAACAAACACATTATTTTTCTCACTCACAGTTCTCTGGAATGGTTCACTCCACTTCCAGTTGGCTGGCTTGGCTCTACACTGTGGGTTGGCCTTGGGTCCCTTCATTCTTGGTCCCAGGCTGAAGTGGCAGTGGATGCTTAGACATTCTTTCCTTTGAGTGTATCATTAGAGCAGGACAGATTATGTGCAATAACACAAGCACATTTAAAGTCTCTGTTCTTGGGGCGCCTGGGTGGCTCAGTGGGTTAAAGCCTCTGCCTTCGGCTCAGGTCATGATCCCAGGGTCCTGGGATCGAGCCCCGCATCGGGCTCTCTGCTCAGCGGGGAGCCTTCTTCCTCCTCTCTCTCTGCCTGCCTCTCTGCCTACTTGTGATCTCTGTCTCTCTGTCAAATAAATAAACAAGATCTTTAAAAAAAAATAAAAATAAAGTCTCTGTTCTCATCATTTCTGTTAACATTCCACTAGCCAAAGAAAGTCATGCAGCAGAGCCCAGTATCAACAGGCTGGGAGAGTGAGGGAGACGGGATAGAATATTTGCCGAACAGTAGTTCCATATCACACATCGCTTATCTCGCTTCTCCCGGCTCTACCTGCCTTGAGGTTCCCTCACCCCTAACAGCTGGTCTGGCTTTCAGCAACCTGGATGGTTTTGATCATTTGTGCACTGCCTGCTTTCTAACATTCAAGGTGTCTTCTAGAATGTCAGGCAAATGGACAAGGCTGGAGTAGAGAGGTATAGGAGGCAAAATTTGATGAAGTGGGATGAGTTGCATAAGGAAGCTGAAGTAAGACCAGGGTGGGTACAAGTCTTATCATAGAAAATAGCAAGAGTAACATGAGGAAACCCAATTCCATCCTCCAGCCTGCCTGGAGGGCCTAGCAGATAATCAGAGATTAACCTCAATGGTCAGACCCTGAAACATGATGGAAGCCATAGAGGAAAGGAGATTCAGCAGGTTCTCCAGGCTGGTTTCCACTTGGCCATCAGAGTCTTCTTTTGGACTGTCCCAGGCCAAATTTGTTACTGTGACCTATTGTCCCACCACAAGGCCCAGGGGCGCTCCCCAAGGGCAACAAGCTGGCGGTTGTCCCACTCAGTTCCTCACTCACCTCCAGTCGACAGGGCAGATGCGAGAGGTGGTTTTGAGCCCCATGTTCCAACCTCAGCTTAACACTCCCTGTGATTAGGAGATAATATCCCAGCATCCTTCCAAATGATTTCCCCTTTTCACCAAAGCCAGAGGTTCCCAGACTTTGCTTTACATTGGAATCCCCCCAGAGATCTTCAAAACATGGCTCCCAACCCCAGGCATTCTGATTTAATTGATAATGGGGTTGCTCCTCAGATTAATCTAATGAATGGCAAAGTTTTCGATCCACTGGTCTGCAAACTTAATCTAGCCAATCACATCATACTGAAAGTTCATTTTAAATCTGCCATATAGTTTTGGACAGGCAGAAGATAACCCCAAGATGAGCTGGTGTGTAAAACCAGACAGATCCCTAATTCTGAAACCCAAAACACCGAAAACCGAGAGTTTTTTTCAAAACTCAATGGCAGCAAAATCTGACCTGACTTGAACTTACTTGGTGGCAAGACTTGACTATTTATAGTCTTTATTCATCCTACTTGGTGTGAATATTCATGCATTTTGCCAGAAAAATATTGTGTTTAATTACAGAGTACTTTCCCAGACCCTGCTGGAGTAGTTACATAATGCAGGGTGTGTGTACCTTTCTACATTCTGAAAATTTCTGAATTCAGAAAACAATTGTATGGCCCCAAGGGTTTAGGCTAAAGTAATACGGGCTTATAGAAGGAATCTGTGTAATTGCTCCTTAGATACAAAGAGCAGAGAGAAAAAGAAGGGGAGAGAAGAAAGTAAAATGACCAAACAACATGGCCGTTATGTGACTTACATTTAACTGTCCCATCTGGGTGGATTAATTAGAGAAAAGAACCCCCTCTAAGTAAACATAGCCCTTCAATAGGGCTCACAGCTTGACAAGCAGATCACAGGCTGGATTTTACCCTCACTCACCCTCCTTGACCAGATTTTTTGTGCAGTGCCCAAATTACACAACCGTGCAGGTGGACTTGCCATGCAATTTTGATAGCAGCTGGAACCTAAGGTGCAGAAATAGGCAAAGCTTGTTCTAAATACAGGGCTGTCTATTATTTATTTATTTATTTATTTATTTAAGTTGTCTCCATTAATGAAATGAAGTTGTCTCTGCCTCCCAAACCTGGAGCATAAAAAAGGCTTTGGGGTGAAGGGCACAGGAGGGTCTACATGGAATATATGCACTGGATGGCATGTATGAGATGGGATGCATGCAGAGGCGGGCAAGCGTGGGAGGGCCAGAGTTCATAAGATCATTGGTCCTTACACAAACTATTGAATAGCATTCGAGCTAATTTCATCCAAATGTTAAAGTACAGTTTGTAGTCTGGGCTATAGAAACATTTCACTGAACATGGAAATGAATGGAAAAGGAAGGAAGCTAGGAGAGATAAGTTCATTTAATCAAGGTAAAGTAGTTAAAAAGTGGCAAAGCCAGTTATTCAACCTACACCTCTCTGAAGTCAAAGCCAATGTTCATAACCACCACTCTACCCTGTGTCTGCCTCCTCCTTGCAGCTGTAACAGTACTTGGCATGAGTCTGGCATATACATGCTCAGAGGCTTTCTGCAAAAGCAAAAAATGGTGCCTACCCCTCACTGCATATGGGGAGAGCTTGTTAAAGCTCTGCCTTAGAACTAAACCATAACAAACACCCTACCAGACTAACACAAGCATGTGAAACACTTGACTAACTCCCATATACCTACCTGTCTTGTTCACATCCTTATAAATTCTATAATGCAACTATGCCCACAATTTCAGCTGTATTTGAAGGAGAGATATATTGTTTGGGGCTTTTCTTTTGTAGGACTCATTAAACTATATCACCAGCAGTTATTTAGAACTGAAAATCATTCTCAGGTACTAAGCAAAGCTGAAAATATTCACAACATTGTTTCTCTGCAAGGGCGGTTTCCATTAACCACCATCTAATGAATATGCAACAGATCACAAGAAATTCAGCCAATCAGGAGCCAGCAGTGCCCTGACGTGTGGCTAAGCACCTATGAAGCTGTTTGCTTAAACTCCTATCAGATCTCAGCAACCAAACTGCACTGGTGTTGTATATGGCGCATAATAAGCAACATAGATAACATCATTGCCTATCCGCTGTGCTGGTTATGTTTTGTTTCTAGATATGGAGCTGGCCACATAGGTGTATTAAGTTTGTGAAAATATGTTGGGCTGTAAATTTATGACATATACACTTTACTGATTATATACCATACATCAATAAAAATTTCTAAAAAACAATTATCCAGTCTACACAACATAAGCAAATAAAGAGAATAAACTGAAAAAAAGTGTTGTGTTCTTTTCCAGGTATTCGGTTGTTAATGAAGGCAGATGCCCTGGCAGAGACTACGTTTCCCAGAATCACTTGCTTGAGTCCCTTCCAGCCTCCTATGTAAGACCTAGAAGACAATGGGAGAGAAAGACATTGCACATGAGGTGCAGCAGCCATTTTGCAACCATGAAGGCATGTTAAAGATGCCCACGAACACCTCTTATGAAAACCACTCAGTTTGAAATGTGGTTATGAAAACCACATAGATAGCTACCTCTATCCCAGAAATCCCTCAAGTACCCTTTCCTGATCAAAACCTCTCTTCTCTCCCTAGAAGTAACCACTATCCTGCTCAGTCTTTCTTATTTAAGGCATTCCCCGATCCCACATACATCACTCCCAATGCACATGTTGCAAGCATTCCTTTTCAATGACATTTGGGTATAAAGAGTAGGGAACACAAATGTCCTCATGGCAATGACAATGGTGCCCTCAGACCTAGTCTCCTCTAATGGTTTATGTCATCTTCATGAGAGAGAATATTAAGACCTACATGTTATATGAGCTCTCTTTTCACATCAGTGTATCTTTCTCTTTTTGCCTCCTCTTTGCCCTTAAAACACCTCTTCAGAAAGGACAGGCTTCCTACTATGTCATATCCTCCTTCTTCCCAACTCCAGCCTCAAGACCAAGTCTTAATAGGAATAAATATTTCTTCCTTTCCTAAATAAAAGAAACTCTAGGAAGACTAGCTTTTGCTATGCTACAAAAAGAACTAAAGGCATTTAGAAAAAAATCCGCCTTCTCAAAAAGGCCTAATGTTCAAGCCTATCTCTTGCCAAAGAAGTCAAGAACTTAATCTTTCTGCCTAAATCATCATCCCTCCAAGCTGGTAGTTCAAGGAGAGCACAGTAGTTTGAAATACAACCATTTATTCTGCTCATGCATCTGCAGGTCAGCTGGGCAGGTTCTTCTGATCTCAGCTAAGCTCACTCATGCATGTAAAGCCCAGCTGTGGATTGGCTAGTTGGCTCTGCTGATCTCAGCTAGCCTTTCTCATACACACCCAGGGATCCTCTGACGATCAGCTGTGCTACAAAGGCCTTGGCTGCTCCATGTCTCATCCTTTCACAGGCTAGCCTGGCCTTGCTCTCATGGCCATCACAGAGGAATAGAGTAGAAAGCAGAAATGCACCAAAGGCTTTCTCTAGCTCCTGTATCAAGTCTGCTAACATCCTATAGACCAATAAAACATGACACCCCGTTTCAAGGGATGGGAAAATAGATGCCCTCTGTTTAGTGAGAGAAACTACAAAGTCATGGTGGAAGGGGCATGGACTCTGAGAGGGTCAAAGAACTAGCATCATCAGTGTAAACAGTCTGCCATGTCCACCAATTCCCAATCGTTGTTGATTTTGGATAATTCCTCAGAACTGTCAGACTGCCTCACAAGTTTGGGTCAAAAGAAAGCCCTCAGGCAGAGAATTGCAGATAACTAGAAGAGCACAATGTTGGCAGTTACTGGAATGGTGAGTGCTGAGAGAAGGTGGATGGCAGTCTACCGTTTGTAGGTAGTCCATGATGGAACTGACCCATCAGACTCTCACTCAGGAATTAGTACTGGAGGTCTGAATAGGTGTGGCAGAAAAAGAAGGACACACCAATTCATAGGACATAGAAAAATGGAATATCTCTGTCCAGTTCTATGCTACAATATCTAGAAATATGCATTTTATAACAAACTCTCTTTTCTTGAAAATACCTAAAAGTATCTCTGTGTATATACCGATTGCCAAAAATGAGCCAAGTTCTCCATCTCTCCCTTTATCCATGACTCTTGGCAAAGTGATTTATTTTTAGGTCCTCCGATGAAAATGTATGTCTATTTTAATGTCTTTCCTTTTAACATTTCTTATAGGGCAGATCTGCTGGCAGCAGTTCCCTCAATTTTTGTTTGTCTTAAAAGTCTTTATTTCTCATTCACTTTTCAAGGATAATTTCACTGGATACAAAATTATAGGTGGGGGGCTTTCTTCTTTCAATACTTTAACTATTTCATTCCACTTTCTTCTTGCTTTTTTTGTTTCTGAAGAGAAGTCTTATCATTTTTTCTTGATAGGTAAGGTGAATTTCTTTCTCTGGCTTCTTTCAAGATTTTCTCTTTGTCTTTGATTTTCTACAGTTTGACAATGATATGCTGAGGTGTAGTTTTCTGACATGTATCCAGCTTATTCTCTAAGCTTCTTGGAGTCTGATATTAATTCAGGGGAAATTCTCAGTCATTGTTATTTCAAATATTTCTTCCTATCCTTTCCCTCTTTTCCACCTAATATTCTCATTTTTGTATTATGTTACACCATTTGTGATTGTCCCACAGTATGTGGATATTTGGTTCCATTTTTTCCCTTCCTTTTTCTCTTTACTTTCCAACTTGGAAAGTTTCTATTAACATATTCCCAAGCTCACTAATCTTTCTTTTTTCCTCAGGTACATTCAGTCTACTGATGAGTCCATCAAATGCATTTTTTTTATCATATAGGTTCCACACCCAGCATGGAACCCAATGTGGGACTTGAACTCAAGACCCTGAGATCAAGACCTAAGCTGAGATCAAGAGTCAGACACTTAACCAACTGAGCCACCCAGGTGCCCGCAAACGCATTCTTTGTCTCTGTTACCATGTTTTTTATTTCTAACACTTTGTTTTGATGCTTTCTTAGAACTTCTATATCGCCGCTTACATTATCCCTCTGTTCTTGCATGTTGTTCACTTTTTCCACTGGTGTTCTTAGCCTATTTATTATAATTATTTTATAGTTCTGGTATGATCATTCTAAATTTTCTGGTATCTCTGAATATGATGCTGGAATTTGTTCATATTTCCAGACTGCAGGTTTTGGTGCAGCATCTTCTAGTCTCCTGAACAACACCAACTTCCTGCCGTGGCTTCTCTCAACATTCTAAGACATTTACAAAAAATTCTCTGCATTAAACCTCTCTCTGTTTGGAGTATGTAGAAAGGCTTATATTTTCCTATTAGATATTGACTAGAAGAATAAATGGAAGGATGTCTGGGTGGTTCAGTCTGTTAAGCATCTACCTTCAGCTCAGGTCATCATCCCAGGGTCCTGGGATTAAGCCCCACATCAGGCTCCCAGCTCAGCGAGGAGTCTGCTTCTCTCTCTCTCTCTGCCCCTCCCCCTGATTGTGTGCACTCTCTCTCAATAAATAAAACATTTTTTTAAAAAAGAATAAATGGAGTAGGATCCTCATATGTGATTCCTGGAGTGCCATGCATGGGCAGCAAGAAGAGTGCTCATTAGTACAATTGAAGCAAAATATATTCAGAAATATGTAGCTCAGGGAGCAGTGAAGACATAAATGTTGTCATGCAGTACAAATGAGAAAAGGCAACAGAAGTTTTAATTCATGAGTTTCCTTGTGTTCTTGTCCCACTCTTAACTATTGTTTAGCCTTAACGTGATATACACAACTATTAAAATTAAATATGGACCCTGTGCCATCTTCTTTAAAAAAATTTTTTTTAATTGATGTCTTTCAATAGGTGAATGGATGTAACTATGGTACATCTGTGCAATGTAATTCAGCACTAAAGAGAAATAACTTCTTGCTTTGAACAGACATGGAGGAAACTTGAAGGCATATCACTAAGTGAAAGAAGCCAACCTGAGAAGACTACATACATACTGTATGATTCCAAGTATATGGCATTCTGGAAAAGATAAAACTATGGAGACAGTAGAAAGGTCAGTGGTTACCATGGGGTTTGGGGAAAAGGAGGGATGAAGAGGCAGAAAAACAATTTTTAGGACACTGAAATTATTCTGTACGATAGTAGAGTGAATACATGTCATTATACATTTCTCAAAACTCATAGAACATCCAACAGAAAGAGTGAAGCCTAATATAAACTATGATGTTTGGTGATAATGATGTGTCAAGGTTGGTTCATCAATTGCAACAAATGTATCAGTGTTAAGTGGATGTTAAGTGGGAGAAGTTGTGTCTAGGTGGGGGCAGAGGGTATATGGGAACACTCTGTACTTTCCACTCAGTTTTTTTCTTTTTAAGATTTCATTTATTTATTTGACAGAGAAAGATCACAAGTAGGCAGAGAGGCAAGCAGAGAGAGAGAGAGAGAGGGAAGCAGACTTTTTGCTGAGCAGAGAGCCCAATGTGGGGCTTGATCCCAGGACCCTGAGATCATGACCTGGACCGAAGGCAGAGGCTTAACCCACTGAGCCACCCAGGTGCCCCTTTCCACTCAATTTTGCTGTGAACATAAAACTGTTCTTAAAAAAATAAAATCCATATATTAAAAAAAATCAGTTGTTAGATTCAGAAGGATAGTGCACAAAAATGCTGCATTTAGGGACAGGGCCATATAACAAGAGGAAAACCAACATTTTCTCACAATTTCCTCTTTCATGCATTCCCATGAAAACCAGAGTTAAAACATATCAGAAATAAAAATCATTGGTTGTGTTATCCAGCAAGTAGGGTTATTCCTCAGACATATTTTAAAGTCTTCTGTTTTGTAGAAATTTATCCTTCTACAAACATCACAGAAACTACAAGCTTAACTTGATATTTCTATAGAGAAGGAGAAAAGGGAACATAGACCAACATTACATACACCATCTTGGAAGGCAACCTCTTGCAAACACAATCACATTTGCTTCTTCATGCTGAGTGGAGATCACAGAGACATTTAGAAGTGAAATTAAATGAGGGAACAATAACAATATGCTTGAGTCCTTTATCATTGGTGCCAGTCTGGAGAAGTACATTAGACTCTAAAGGAAGAAATAATAGTACAGCCAGATAACAACATATTTATTGTTTATTGCAGGAAAATGTATTACTTTAATACCATGAAACTCTGTTTTATAACTATTCTTTAAGTCAACAAACAAAAACAAAACTCTCTTCTTTACAATCTGACCTTTCTCTAACTGTACTTAACCTATGTTACCAGGCTTGAACAAGCTCCTAGAAACAGTTCCCAACACATGGCAGAACTAGGCTGATTAGGACCCTGTTGCTACCACCATTGCCACCAGCCAATAATTATGCGGTTTGAGCCACTGTCGCATCCATACCAGGAACTCTACCTCACAGCCTAACCTCCAAAGAAAGAAATCAAGTTCACCATATGTACTAGTCAGGGTTTTCCAGAGAGACAGAATGTGTATGTGTGTGTGTGTTATTGGTTTAAAAAATGGGCTCATGTGATTGGGGAGGCTTGGTAAGTTCAATATCAGATGGGGTAAGCTGGCAGGGAAGAACTACAATTCAAGTCCAAAGGCATTGTGTTGGCAGAATTCCCTCTCACCTTGTGGAGGTTAGTCTTTCATTCTGTTCAGGCCTTTAACTGGTTGGATGAGGCCCACACTAGAGAGAAAAATCTGCTTGATTCAAAGTCCACTAATTTAAATGTTAATCTCAAAAAACAAACAAACAAAAAACCTCACAGAAACTCCAGAACAATGTTTGACCAGTTATCTGGGTACCATGGCTCAGCCAAGTTGACACAAAAAACCTGTCATGCCATCCCATCACTCTTCTGTCACAAGCTTTAGGTCAAAGTTTGGCAAAATCATGTTTGATTGGCAGAACTAAATCAGTGGGGGTCTAGGCAGAAAAGAGATGGCCCATTCAAAAGGATAATTTCAGAGTTTTTATTAAGAGGACAGTTTATCTTGATGTGGGAAGGGGTGGTGAAGCATCCAAGGACTAGCCCCAGGGGTAACCATTACTGCACCTACATCTGAAGGTCAAGGAAAAGGAGCTATTCCTGGAACAGCCAGTAGAGGTAGTAGAGATAGTAGATAGTTTTGTGTTTTGTTTCATTTTGTTTTGTTTCAGAGCTTTGGGGGAATTTATTGAGTGCAGCTTTCATGTAAAAAAAGGGTGCTGAACTTTTCCCCTTCACTGGCAGGTTCATGGATGGTGGTCCTTGAATAACCCCTAGTTGGTAGGTGAGAGTCCAATGACCACAACAGCCACAAGGAGCAATATAATCACCATTACCATCCCACAAGACATTGACTTGCAGTCTGCCATATTCAAAGACCTGCTTTCAGGATGAAGTTTCTCATCTGTATTGCCCACCAGATTGACAAGATCATCAGTGAGGTCCATGACTCTCTGACATTCCTACTGTCTATTCCTGGAACAGTTAAATCACTTCCCTGGCATTGATGGAGCTGAGCGGAATCGGTGCTCCACTGCTCTCTCCTTCCTCTCTCCAATCTCCTCTTATTGCCTCCCATTGGCTAAACCCAACCAGAAACCAGAGGCAGGGAAACCTTGGTCATATGGTCCACACAGGTCAGCCTCCTTGGGGGCAGAGCAGGTAGAGAAGGGTAGAAAGTGGATCTGGGGGGACAAACAGAAGAAACCTGTCACACAGAGCCTGGGTCACTGGGCACCAGCTGTAAGATGGACCAGGAAGGTGAGAGCTGGGAACACAAGACCTGCCCTCTACCTTCAGGGGCAAGATTTAAAATGAGGGAAATTTCCAAAATACAGGAAAGGTGTTACAGTGCTACTAGGTAAACACAAACAAGACAATTGTCCCCTTTGAATTCCATCAATCGAGTCCATCTCAAAGATCACAGACATTTTGAAAAAAAGTACTCATCTTTCCAATCTTAGAAAAGCTGAAAACAACAAGGATACCTCCTTCACGGGTCTTTCTCTCCTCTTCCAGAATATCCTTTGTCCTGGGACTCCTAACCATTTATACCTTCATGCAGGCCTTCATCTCTGCCCTTGGACAAGACTGGAAATTTTCTAGTGTTATCTGAGAAAAAGAAATAAGAAATAAACACACTTGTACAAAAATAAAATGTTTTGTTTCAGCGAGGACACTCTCAATATATAATTAGTACCCAAATCTTCAATTTAATCTTAGAAATATTCAAAGTCAAAGGGCATTGGCCTGAATGGAGGAGAAACTCTGAAAGGACATATAGGAGCCTCCTGCTATCCTCATGGCAGCTCAGGTGATGAGTCACCAATCTGTGGTTTGAGGACATGAGAGCTGGCATCAGCTCTTCCTCCGGGTGTTTTCTAAAAATCACACACACCTATGCAAACAGAATCGTAAAGTCTAGAGCTTTCATCCCAGAAGCCATACTTAACAAAAATAGACCAAGGTCATAAGTTGTTACCAGTGCTTAGGGTCAATCTGCCTGGCAAAGCCTTTATTGGGCCTGCACAGTATTATCCTCCCCTGAACTTCATATTGGTTTTTAGTTGTCAACACTCAAAGATACGAAAATTCAAAACCAAAATCCAGATTGTCAGCAGCTCCTGAACACAAGGATGCTCTGGGAAAATCAGGCCCATATTCCAACCTGACAGCCCTCCTGAGACACACCTGACTCCTTTTGCTAGGACATATGCTTTTCAAATTACCACTTCTTTTGTCCCCTAGAAATTGAAGGTGACCGTGAGGGATGGATTGTCATTGTAATGGAGCCTTTGTTTTTCCCATAGTCAAGTTAGAAAGAAAAAAAATTCTCACATAGGTCCATATCAAAACGCAAAAGAATTAAAGGTAGACCAAGAGAACCATATGTTTCAAGAAAAAGGGGAGGAAGCCTATTTTTGTGCTGACATGACCCAGCCTGCTTTACTCATTGCTTTTGCCATAGGCCTGAGTGACATGTGGGGTTGTGAAACCTGGCGTGGCCCTAGCAGACTCCTTTAGACCCATGCTGGCCTCTTTGTTCCTTAATTTGATTTTACTTGCTTTTCAAACCCTGAACATAATTTTTTTTCATCCAAAATGCTACATGTTACCTAGAAGAATAGAGAGGTGCAATTTCATTCATTATCCAGTCTGAACTCATTATCCAATTACTGAAGGCAATTATATAGGCAAGATACTTGGCTAAGCACCAGAGATATAGCAACGACAAAGACCAACATGACCTTGGGCCTCAGGGAGCAACCACTTTCCATCCAACTCCCTTTCAGAAGTTGATTGAAGTATATTACTATGTAGAAAACTCATTTTCAGCAAGCAACTTCATAGCTTTTTCTTAAGCCTGCACTCTGACTTGGAAAATTATCCTTACATCTGGTAATAAGGTTTACTCTCTGTAAGAAAAAATCAAAGATGGAGAGGGGCAAAAATTATTTCCACTAACGAAGCTCCAAATGTTTTCACTGTTGTATCAGTCAGGATAGACTATTGTGTTGTGGTACGAAATGACTCCAAGTTCCAGAGGCTTCCTTCCTGTTCTGGTTATATGTCTATCCCAGATTAGCCATGGTGCTTCTCCAGATCAGCTTCCTACTGGGACCCAGGCTGAGGGAGCCGCCTCTACCTGTGACCTGACTGGTCACAGCAAAAGGAAAGAACTATAGCAAAACCACACAGTAGCCCTTTGGTCTTCTGCTTGGAAGTCTCACACGTCACCTTCACTAGCATTCCTTTGGACAAAGCAAGTTTCATGGCCACACCTGAGTTCAATGAGACACGGATGTATAATCCTCCTTCAGCAGAATGGATACGACATAGTTGCAGGAAATTGATAGTTTCCAACTAAAAACCCAAATAATATAGCACAGGAAGGAAGGGACAGCCCATAGTCAAGTGTGTTCCCTTGTTCCTCACTGTAACAACCCTGGTCATGTGTTTCCCTCACAGAGCAGATGGATGCTCATACTGTGTATCACAGCCTGCATTCCAAGGTCAAGTTTCCCCTGCCTGCTCATCATGGCAAAGGGACTGAAACAGGAAGCCTAGAAAATTGGTTTGGTTTTTTGTTTTGGGGTGGGTTTTTTTTTTTGGTGGGGGGAGGGGTAGTACTAAATAACTTCCTGACTTAATTGATTGATGAATAATAACTCCTAAAGTTAGCTCTGCATTTCATTACATAGTGTCTGAAATGAAATCCAGTCAGCTTACCTGATGTCCTGGGAAATGCAAATGATGAACAAATGTCCTTTAAGCTCCTAAAATTGTCTTCCTCTGCAGTTGTCTTCTAGGCACTATTCATTTCCATTGTATAGCCTCTCTTTCTCCACATCGTCCAAGAGCACCCACAGGTTTACAGTCTAAACCATCAAAAAGGTCTTAGTTCTTTCTTCACTCCCTTAGAAGGAGATAAAGATTGGAACTGAAAACTATAATTACTTCCCACCCGTGCTAACTCGTACCATTTCTCTCCAAAAATTCACCAGTAGAATTTATAAAATACAGATGGGAGAAGGCAGCCATGTGATTCATAAAGATCTGGGGCAAGACTCAGAGGACTGTAAATATACAAATGCCTTGCAGGCAGGAAGGGAATCTTCTAGTTCCCAGAGAGGAAGGTGTTTAACCCCAATAGGGGCTGGTGAGAAATCTTGGAAGATGATTCCTTCCCCAAGGAAGGTGAAGGTGAAGAAATCCTGAGTCTTTTTGGCGGGGGGTGGGAGGGTGCAATAGGGGCAGAAGGAGAGGGAGAGAAAATCTTAAGCAGGCTCCAAGCCCAGTGTGGAGCCCAATACAGAGCTCAATCTCATGACCCTGAGATCATGACCTGAGCCTAAATCAAGAATCCAACGCTTAACCTACTGAGCCACCCAGGTGCGCAGGGATCCTGACTCTATTACAGCAATCAGATATACCTGCAGACTACCTGTGCTAAATTATATTTTCATCAGTTTGCTTTCAGCCCCAAAAGATGTAAATTCAAGTTCTCCAAATTATCCTACTATAAACCACTAAATGTTAACTCCATGGGAAACATGATTAAAAATAGAAATATTCTTATTATGGCTCTGAGACCCTTTAGTCAAGATCGGAATGTGGGAGGTCGAATGCGCTTTCCCGAATGTAAGCCTCTTAAACCCACATTACCACTTCCTCTACCACTGATTTCTAAACTCAGCAAGTATTTACCAAGAATCCGTGGGCTGACAAATGACTTTAGTTGCAGAATGTACTTACCTACCAGGCAATGAAGTGACTGCTTCTTCATGTCCACCTCCGAGCGGATGTGCAGGCAGACAGCCTGGCCAGATGAGCAAGCTCCCGTGAAGTCTTCGATAAAACCCTCCCATAAAACAGGAGAAAATTTGTGTTTTCATTAACTTGAGATTATTAACAAGGAAACTAGAAGAACCTTGACTTAAAAAAAAAAAAAAAAGCCTAGGGGTGAAGTGGAAAATTTTCTTAAAGCTATGCTTAAAGTCCAGCACAAGAATTGATACTTTCTAAGATACAAATGCTACACTCAAAAAAAAAGAGAAAAAATGGTGGGCATCCAGTCTATACACAATTGAAAGTAGCAGCAATATTGGCATGGTTCCTGTAATTGTGGAGAGTATAAGCTGTGGAGAAAGATGGAAGAATATTTGGAAACTGGATGAGCATGGTAGAAGGAGAGGTACGTGGAGCTGTGAAATACGGAAGAGAAACATTATTTTGGCCGAGTCAGAAAAGGCTTCCTTGAGGAAGTGGCTTGGAAGCTGAGACCTAAAAGATTTATGGAATATTAATTAGAACACATGGTAGCTCAGATTTGCTGCCCACGGAGATTCTCACTGTTGTCAGCTCCCTACCTTTTCCATCCAAGAAGCTCCCACCAGGCATGGCACATCACAGTCATCAAAGCGCAGCAGCAAACCACCCACCTGATTCCATTAGGCAGATAATGAGACAAATAAGTGGAGAAGTAAGTCAAGGACTCTTTCCCATCCACAAGGATTTAAATGGAAAAACCTAAAATTTACCTGTATACTAGGTACTAGTTTCCTAGCATCACAGAAGTGAGCTACTTTGGATTCCATAGAGTAAGTGGTCACAGACTCCTGCCCAGACCATGGCAACTAGACCTCCCCACAGTCAAGAGTAGCACCTCACTTTTTTTTGATAGTCTTTAAAAGAAGATGAAATAGGAAACTATAGCTTTATAAATGCAACAAGAAGGAAGAACTTCTCGTCAATCATTTGGCAAATGTATTTGAAAACTTTCCTCCAAGATTGGTGCAAAAAAACCCCAAAATAACAGCAAGCATTACCAAAAGTTGATATCACTTTTAGATTAAAAGAAGAAATATACATTGCTTTTCTATAAGGCTTTTCATGCTTCAGTCAGAACAAGAGTATCTGATCCCATATTTCTCATAAAGGAGCAACAACATAGTTTAACCAGCAATAATCCAATTGGCAACCAGATGCATGCAATTTGATCCAGCTGACAAGGCAGGATACAGAAAAACTCTCAGGAAATTGATTACAAGCAGAACAATTGCATGAGTATTAATAATTTGTCTCCTGAAGATGTGTAGTCATAATAGATAAAAATATTCTTTGATATAATTCTCATAATTAGGATGCCTGCTTCTTCTGGAGTTATTTTAACTACATGTGGCATAGGTCTTCCTCGTTAGCCACGAAAAGAGAACTTGGGATAGACCAAAGAAGGCCAAGAGCAACCCAAACTCTATGCCTAAAGCTTATGGTCCTCAATGTTGGTATGACAAGGACCTCTGGCTGCCTTTTCCTTTTACCTGTGGTAGGTACTAATTGTCCCCATTCTTTTGCCAAAGTAAATTAAACCAGGTTCTCTTTGCCAACCTTAGAGGCATTTTATTAATCAAAACCACCTTAGCTGAGACACCTTTCTTATTCAGCCAAGAGCAGAAAGACTCAGGAGCCCTGGCTATAGAAAGCACTCACTGGGCTCCCCGGGATTCTTTCATTAGGGAGAAAGAGGCCACGAGGGGTTCATCATTCCTGGTGCTCTGTGGTGTGTGTTAACAGGCAGAAAGACTTCAGAGGAGATTGTTTCTGGCCTTTCTTTGAAATAAATATAACTATGACTTTGAGTTTGAGGAGGTACAATCCAGAAGTGAACTCCTGGGTAATCTCACAGGTTGTGAGTTATTCGTTGGGTGGGAATAAAAGTCTAAGAGTTACGTCTTATTCCTCTCAGGGAGAAATCTCTTGAGAAAATTATAGCAAACCAATGGGAAACTATTAAATTAAATTAATAAACTAAATTTAATTAATATAAATAATTTATGTATTATATTATATGACTATTATATATAAATATTATATAAATTAATAAATTAATTAAAATTAGATTAAATTTAGAAAACTATTCTGACAATACCACTGTATATTTTGATTTTTTTGTCCTGAGGAAGCTGCATTTTGCCTTCTTTGTAATGTGACCTGAATGAATATTATGTATTTCCACTATCCATATGATACAGGGATGATTACAGTGTTCCCACTAGGGCTAATATTCATCAAATGAGTCATTATACTTTATTTCCTCCAAATATTCATGATGCATTTTTTTTCATAACACAGTTTTTAAATTGATTTCTCAATTATGAATTAGTTGGATCAAGTAAAATACAATTAGTTTTCAACATGAGAGTCAGTTTCCAGCCTTTTGTGATTTGGTAGGTGCTGTCATTTCGTCATTTCTCCCAAAGGATATGCTCACAAGTCCACTGGGTGACCTATTGCATTCCTTTCCTGACCTCCCCTCTCGCAACAACACCAAGAAAAAAATGTCCCCAAAAAGTCAAGTTTAAAATATAAATATTAGCTGATAGATCATCAACTTTCCAAATGTCAACAGGAGAAGTAAAAGGCTACAGATTGATTATTGGTTGAAGCAGGGACATAGAAAAATGACCCCAATCTACCTTTTGTCTACCTTGTCCCGAACCCATTTGCAGTGACTGCAGCTCAGATTCCATTTAGGATATTTACAAGTCTTTGCTGTTTGTGTAATTCTCTTCTTCAACTTGACTGCTGGTCCTTCCTTTCCTCTCTTCCACTCTCTCTCTCTCTCTCTTTCTCCGTTCGCTAGAGGTCTTGTCTTCTGGGAGGAACATGACTGGACCACTCAGAAGCTTTTTCATGGCTCTGAAAAGAAAACCTTTTATATTTTCACACAGGGATATTTCCTTTACAATAACTTCGAATCTTTTAAGTTCACCATTGCGTTCATAATTGTCCACATTTTCTAAATAGTTGTGATTTTCTTTTCTGTAAAGATTCATAAATATCTCAAATGTTCCTGCTGTTGTATTAATCACTTTCACATGGATGGAGCTACACTTGGCACAATGCAGCATTAAAGATTTCCCAATGAAAACATATGAGAAATATCATTTTCCTATTCGTTGATCTTCCCAAACAAAGATCTCTCAGTTTAAAGTTTCCCAGGTATGAGTCTTTCT
>ML104265.1:60376-86383 GCA_003697995.1 Taxidea taxus jeffersonii | reverse complement strand
TGCCCAGATCGCAGGACCACCACCAAGAAGACCACCGAGAGCCAGACGTTCCGAAATGCAAAAGCAAGGCTTTATTCAGGCGGGCTGCAGCTCGGGCCTTGTCCTACACATTGACACAGCAGAGCATAGGAGGAAGGCCCCGAGCTGAAATTTCACAGGGTTTATAAAGGCAAAAACCACAATGTATCGGGTGCAAAGTCACACGTAAATCACACGTATTGGCGACCTTTAAAATGATTGGTGCTGGGGTTGCTTAAGCTGTGCTGTTCAGCAGGGATTGGCTACTTTGTCTAGGGGATATTTTTTGAAAGTTGTTTGTATCAGGGGGGGAAAGTTGCAGGGAGTAGCAAGACCGGTTAGGTCTTATCTACGAAGCAACCAATTCTGTTCCTGGAATTTATGTGCGCTCTGGGTCACTCATAGTTTAATGTAAACAACAAAATGGCTACTGCCTCAAAAATGGAGTTACTTTAACCCTTCAGTCTCCAGGAAAAGGAAGTGGAGGACAGGGGCAAACAGGGTAGGAGTGAAACTTACTTTTCACTTAGGCTAGTTTTCTCTTGATTTATGGAAAACTTCACAGCTTAAAATACAAAAGCCAGAACTCTGGTTTGGATCCACCGATAACTCTAGTCAGGGTTCCATGAGGCTGAAATCAAGGTGTCAGCTGGCCTCCTCCCTCCCTGGAGGCTGTGGGGAAGAATCTGCTTTTCAGCTCATTTAGGTTTTTGGCTGAGCTGGACTCCCAGTGGTTGTAGGACTGAAGTTCCAGTTTCCCCACTGGCTGCTGCCAGAAGCCAGTCCCGGGGCCTCCAGGCTCCTGCATTCCAGATGGTTCCTCCTTGCCACAGCTGGTCCAGTCACGCACACACTTGGAATCTCTGGGCCCTCCTCTTTGGCAGCAGCCCTCCAAATACAGCTTGAAAAAATTCTCTGCTTTTTAAGGGCTCATTTGGCCAGATGGGGCCCACCTACATAGTCCAGGAAAATCTCCGTTTGGTAAAGTTCATAACCTAAATCACATCTGAAAGTCCCTTTCACCATGTAACATGGTCATAGAATCCAAATATTAGGGGATGGACCTCTCTAAGAGGGAAGAGGGAGCATTATTTGATCTAGTATATCATTGTACTTTTTTTTTTTTTACATTTTCAATTTGTGCCATGTATGTATAATCTAGTCCAAAAAATTAATTAAAATAATTAAGATGGACACATGGAATGACGATATGGCAGCATTTGTGGAAGTTATAGCATATTTGCTGGGGCCCCACCAAGTGACAGACTCCACTCAAGGTGCTGTATACGCATCACCTAACGTAATCATCACAACATTATCATCTAGACTTTACCAATGAGGAAACCACAGCCCAGAGGTCTTACATGTTTGCCCAGGGTCACACAGCTAGTGTGCAGCAGAGTCTTGCACACCCAGAGGTAGATGGCACTGCCAGAGCCTGCCTCTAATCACTACGTAGCACACCTGCCGAGTGATGGCTTCGGGAGGCACTGCTCTAGTCCCCCCGCCATCTCCCCCTCTTACACAGATTTCTTTAGGGGAATAAATGACTGGAGGAAATAACTCTAAATGCACTGTATTCTCTGAGAGCCCGGGGAAAGCTTTCCGGTTCTCATAGGTCAGCACCCCTGTTATCAGCCATTTCCCTCCTGCCCATCCCCAGGTGGGCGAGAGCTGGGGGTCACTGCCAGCACTGGTGGGCTGGGCTAGGCAAAGCTAGTAAGAGGGAGGCACCAGGTGTAATTTGTAGCAAGGGCAGGCTACAAATGGCCTCCCTTACTCGACCAGCTTCTAAGTACCAGATGTATATATTACTCCAAAGGCCACTGAAGAGATGCCTGATGGTCCTCTCGGGCTTTCTGCCTCAGCCCATCTCTCAGTTAATGGGAAGCTCCGCTCTTCCTAAGTCTGCATGAGCCCTATGTGGTAGAAGGACAGAGCCCTCCCCGCTGCTTCTGCCACACATTCCCCCATACATACGCTTCAGGCCCTCTTGTCTACTCCATATGAAATTAAGCTCCATTTTTCCAATTATACAAGCACTACGTGTTCACGGAAGAAAAATTACAAATCATACAGATGAGCAAAGAGAAGAAATTAAGTTAACATATCTCTCCACCAACAGGAGGCCACGGTCATATTTTGGTGTATTTGCTTCCAGACATCTGAATAAGGGCATACCTGTTTGTGTTGGAAGAGAGGAAGAGAGAAGCAAGAGGCAAAGAAAGTAAATCAATTTCTCTTTTTTAAAAAGGTAGCATCATCCCACATATAGTTCAACACCCTATTGTTTCCATTTGTTATTTTCCTGAACGTCAGGAGACAAACTTCTACAATGAAACTCTTTTACAGTTCAAAGGAGGCTTTTTTTTTTTTTAGATTTTATTTATTTATTTATTTGACAGACAGAGATCACAAGTAAGCAGAGAGGCAGGTAGAGAAAGAGGAGGAAGCAGACTCCCTGCTGAGCAGAGATCCCGATGTGGGGCTAGATCCCAGGACCCTGAGATCATGACCTGAGCCGAAGGCAGAGGCTTTAACCCACTGAGCCACCCAGGCGCCCCCAAAGGAGGCTTTTATAAATATTTTTAAATGAGTAGCATATAGTCATTGAAGAAAAATTAGAAAACACAGGTAAACCAAATAAAAATGTAATTCCACCATGTGGAGACCACCACTGTTAGCATTTCCAACTTGGTTGTTACTAAATACATACTCTTCTGGTTAGCCCAAGTTGAAGGCTGTTGCCAAGATTTTGCTAGACATGATTTTGCTAGACATGCTTTTGCTAGACAGGCAGGAGCAGCAAACATAAGAGAAGCTAAATCTTCACTCACATCTTTGGTTATCTCCTAAAGACCATTCGAGAAGAAGTGTTAGGTCAGAGGACATGCATGTTTTTAAGGCCATTCATCAATATCACCAAACTGAGCTCTGAGAGAGGTTGCAGGGTACAGGGATAACTTTTTTCAGGCCTCGTCACCAACTTTGAGTGGTATAATTTTAAAAAAATTCTTTCAGCTTGTCATTTTAAACATTTTGAAATAAATAAATAGGCATTTTCAACTTTTTACAAAGCTGGGGTTTTGGTTTGAGAACACAAGCTCTAATATCCTTTGCGGAATACTGTTTAATCAGATCCTGGCTCATTTCGAGGGGCAGGTAGGTTTTTAAGCAAGAAAAGTCATGAAAGACACACGCGTTTCCAAGGGTGGAAAAAAAGCTACGAAATTATAAAACTAAAGATTCAGGTGAAGAAAGCAATGGGATACTACTTTGACATTTTTTTCTGGAAGGAAATAGAGTCATCTTTGCTTTGATTTCATTTTCCTCAGCAGCCAGTCCCAAGGAATCCATTTATAACTTTAAGACTCTGGTGTCAAGTACCAATTTAAAACCCCTGAATAGGCTCTGATATCCCTTTGGTGAACACCTTAGTGCAAAGAAATGGAAACACAGGAACATCCCATCCTCCCCCTCTTGCTGGGCTCACCGAAAAACAAAGCACCTGTTCAGAAGGTTCATCTTTAAGAAACTCTTCTGTCTTTTGTGGATCTACATTCAGTCTGAGAACACGTAATCTGCCACATGGAGCTCAGTCCAGCAAAGACATTGGCCCATTTCCAGCAATTATCTGAGAAATTCTACTTCAGCCATTAGATCTCCAGTTTTAATCAACTTGCAAATCCCCATCACCACCAGCGGTGAGCAATCACAGTTGGGTCTGAGGGCAGGAGCGATTGTGTCTGTGACCCCTGGAGACCTCTCTCCACAAGCTAGCACTTGGAAATCCCTGGGGTCTCATTGTCTCCCGTTAAAATTTCACCGTTTTCTGATAAGATATCTAAATCAAGAAGGAAATGATGCCCAGGTGCTAGAAGGGCTTCTAACTTGGGACCACCTGCTGCTGTCTGTGTCCATTGGGCCAAAGCTTGTGGAAGGGAAATAATCACCCAGGAAATAGAGGCATATTCTATTCCTCGGTGTCACCAGATGCCTGGCTTGACCAGAGCTTTTTTCTCCCAGCAGCTCCAGCAATGATAGCTCTGTACCAGCTGTCGGAGAGTAATTGATTCCTTGGTGAATTTGGCTTTGGTACTAGACACTATTTGGAGGCAATATTTACCCAGAGCTTCTCGTTTAATCCCAGCAGGTAAGCTTTTTTGGCACCACAAACTGCCACCCCACCCAGTGAGAATCCCAGGGGCGGCGCTTTGTGTGCCCAGCAGAGGTCCAGGCTGTGTATTATAGCGGGTGAAACAGATCAGCTCTTAGCCTTCATTCATTCAGAATGAAGGAGGGCTGCACCCTCCTTCATTCTGAATGAACACCCCCTTGTTAAAACTCCATACCAAGTAAAGAATTGTTTTCCATCGTAAGATGAATCTAGAAGAAAAGTCACAACACTTACCGCTTTATATTATGAGTCAAAACAAAACAAAACAAAACAAAAAACCTATTTCTGCTTTTAAGTGTTAAACTAGAGGAGGAGGACAGAGATAGCAGAAATTTTCCTTTAGAAAATGAGAATCTTCCTCCCAAAGTGGCCAGAGCACTTCTGCTCTAAACCACTTTTCTGAAAATTAATTCTCTACAAAAACAGTGCAATAATCCTGACCAGTTTCCATTAAAAATAAAATAGATAATACATACCCTTTAACTTAACCTCACAAAAAGACCACAGGCATTTCTTCAACTGGGTCAGAAATTAGGAAGTTAGCTGACAACACTACTGTCAGACACACCTGTCCACATTTAGCATCCCCCTGCTTCACGCTTCTCTGAGCAGCAGGAAACGTTCGGCATTGTCACAGAGAGACTTCCCTCTGCTTTGCTACGCAAGCACCTTTCCCCTGCATTTTTCTTCAGGGCTTATGTCCCGTCTTGCAAAAAAGAAACTGCACCTACCTATTCCTCTATCTACAAAAATTCCCCCCGTAAGTCATTATTATTATATGAGGTCCTGATACCCCTTAGTCGATCAAACTTGAACTGTATGCCTGAGATACCTACATGGTGTTTTTGCTTCCGTTGTGTGGTCTGTTAAACACAGAAATAATACCCGGCAAGCGTTAGGACTTCGCACCCTCATGTGATGACACAAAGCACTGCCGCAGGCCAGGTGTGCTCCAAGGAGTAATGGACCCTGTCCATACTCCGCGGAAAGCCAGAGGAACCTAGGAATTTTATGCCACCATCTGTACCCCCAAGCTGGTCCTTATCCAATAATCAGGAATGTGAAATCTAAGGTCAAGATAACTCTGAGACATAATTCGGATTTCCCCACTGGAATGAGGCTACAGATCCCCTCCATAGGGTTTTGCTTCATTTCACCCCACTGGGTTTCTTCCTGCTTCCATTATGTACTGCTTACCCCCAACCTTCAGTTATCTGTAGGTACACAATGACCCCAAACTGTTTTCTATTGTTGTATAAGAAACAACCCCAGACTTCAAGATCTATTGCCTCATAACCCACTAGCCCAAAGTACAAAACAGTGATCGTGTTATTTGCTCGGGCTTCTTCTGGTCAGGATTCAGACAAAGCAGAGTGGGGATGTTTGGGGACCTCCGCAGGGATGGCTCAAATTATTGAGGGTCTGGCTGGGATGATGTGACCGGCATCATGGGTCATTGTCAGCCAGGTTCCGTAGTTCTCCTCTTTGTCAGCTCTCCGTGTCACTAGCCTGTGTTTCTTCACAGCTCAGTGGTCTCAGGGTGGCTGAATTTCTTACACTGCTGCCTACCCTTAGGGACAAGAAGTCACTGGGCCTCTTAAACATAAGCCTGGGATTGGCTCAGCCCCACTTCTGCCACATCTATTGGTCGAGGCAAGCTAGAAGGCTGGCTCTGAATTGGGGGAGAAGTGGACCCCAGCTTGGTGAGGGGAGTAACTCGTGCCAGCAAGGAGGGGAGGAATGGAAAGCAGCCAACCCTAGAGACACACTTCCGCGCTCGCCTCCCCTTCCGGCTTCCTCCCTTACAGGTTTCTCTCGTGGGAGAACTTTCTAATTGAAACCCTTGCACCCAAACAGACGCTCGTCTCCCGGCTGCCTGTGGGGAACCTGACCCTAAGATGGAGGTTATTCCAATCCCAGCTTCCAGTCTCTATTCCCGAGAAGGTTTGTTACTAGCACAAGCCACCCTCAAGTCTCCATCCTGACATGTGCAAAACCCCCAGAGGATTGCAGTTTGGGCTCCTTGTTATAAACACGTGGGAGTTTAAAAAAAAAAAAAAATCAGGTCCTACCTACTTCAGAGATTCTGAATTAATTGCACTGGAATGAGACCTACGCATGGGTATTTTTGGTCTAGGTTTTTGTGTTTTCTTTTCTTTCTTTCTTTCTTTCTTTTTTTAATTTCTGCCAATAATTCTAATGTGCAACCAGGTTGGCAACTTGCCCTTCTAACTCGTTCATGCTATGCGTGTTCAAACTTAGTGTGGGGAGTGGGGAAAGGCGGATTAAAATGTCACAAGGTGTGCTATGAAGAGGAAAGCAATCACCCTTGGCCAAATCACCCTTGCCCTGGGAACAAACTCTTATCACTGTCATCGAATAATGTGGGTCGCAAATCCGGTTTCCAAATCTGGCTATTCTAATTTCAAGTCTTGGAGTGGACTTGTGCTTATTCATGTCTTGGCTGAATAAAAGTCACATACGTGTCATGCACACATAACCAAACACACACTCTCCTAGTTTAGAGAAACCAATTCCAGCTACCCTGTACCCTTTTGCCTTATGGCAGAGAGGTTGGCAAATAGGATTCCCAAACCCCTCCTGGTGCTGGAAAGGCATGGTCATACCAAGCTTGCTTTTCTCAAGGGACAAAAAACAACCTCAGTTCTATCAGTTGCCTGGGTTGGAAAAAACACATCTTCCAATGCTATTTATTAAGCTTACTAGGTGAAATCTACCTAGTCAAGGTCCATGGTCTAGAAAGATATTTCAGACCATAAAGAGCCAGCAGACTCTTTTCCTGGCTAATTCCACAATATATACCACAGTATTTCCCCTTTTTCTTTTTGTTGAGCCTGTTCAGTTAAATGATACAGAGGAGACAGTGTTCTTTCTGTCATTTATATTTTCTTGTGAAACTGCATCCTTATTCCTAATTCTCAATTCAGTTTCTATAATCATTGGCTCTTATTCTATAAAATTTTGTTTTTTAATTAGCAAAACTAGAGATCAATGTCACATAAAATATGTGCTAACGCAGAACTCAATTCTGTTCTCCCTTGCACGGGTGCCAAGTGAGAAGATAACCTGAAAACACAGTTCGAAGGAAACTTGATCTCATCCCAGAAATAACAGCCTCCTCTTTCACGGGAAGCAACAATCTTGAAATATTGCATTTCCACATGGCAAGTCCCCTCCCCGCCAGGAACTTTCACATCCATGAAATGAGGATACGTCTTATAATTATCATGGTCTCACTGGCTTTTTTTCTCCCCCTCATAGTGATGCGTAAAATGATGGCGCACCTTAAAACTGATAATGGCTTCATTGAGATGAAATGTGGGAAACCACATCGGCTCACCCAGAGAGAGAACCGCATAGATCCAAAGTTAAATGCAAGTAGGTGAAAGCCAAGAAAAAAACTGAATTTCGTCTCTAATGTAGCCCCCTTTTGGATTCTTTCAGGAGCAAAATCTATACCCAAAGCTTGGATTCCTATTTGCAGGTCATTATGTGTAAATACTACCTCTCAACTCTGGAAATCTCTGGAATGCATTTAGCATGAGCCCTGAAAAGAGGCTATATTGAAAGCTGAGTGTCATGGTAATAAACATTGCAATTACGCAGTTGGCATTTGGTTGGGCTCCTAAAACACACTTCTCTGTTTCACAAAATGCCCTTGGGTTTTCTAAGACAGAAGGGCGATGATTCTTCGACTTCACTGAGAATAATCTTCAGTATGTGTTAAACATATCAGCCCCAGGGCTTCACCCCAGACCTTTGATTCAGAAACCCTAAGGGCAGCAGGTCAGGAAGGACACCCATATGATTCACAAGCTCTATGGGTGTTTCACAGGCCGACCCTCCCGGAAGGACACTGCACTGGCGGTCTTAGGACTCCAGTGCCCTACAGCATACACACCAGCACACTGATGGTGAGATTTCCTCACCCCGGCAACTGGGCAAGGCTGATCCCCAAATACCCAGAGTTACCGGGCTGTGTGTTCACACTGATCACTGGACATATCTCTGGCTCCGTTCTCATCTCCCACCAGCTCTGTTCTTCCTATGATCTGCTGGTTTTCTGCAACTTCCCCACCCCCCCGCCGTGTGAACTTCCAGTGCCTTTGGCAACAGTTCTTAAAAGTGTTTTTCAAGGAAAGGAAACTGGTTTACTTAAAAAGGCGAAGGGTCCAAGGAAACTTGGGTTGATTACCATTGGTATATTTGCAAATCATTTTCATTTTCATCGGCAACCTGGAAGCTGTCTTTTTTGCTAAATGTGGAATCATAACCCAGCTCAGCACTTGGTGTATGGTCTCCCCCTCCCCTCATTTAACATAAATTACAGACAGTGGGAGTACTAGGCTGAGTAATGGCCACGGAAAGTGTCCAGTCCCTAATCCCTGGACCGGTGAGTATGCTACCTTAGAGGTTAAAAGGGATTTTGCAGGTTCTTGATTGAGTTAAGGTTCTTGAAATGAGGAGAGAAGCCTGGATTATCCGGGTTAGCCCAGTGTAATCACAGGGTCCTTATACGAGACAGGTAGGTGGCTTAGGGTCAGAGACAGGGAGAGAGAAGATAGAAGAAGAGGTTAGAGAGGCAGGAAGGGAGAAGTGCATGCTATTGTCTTTGAACCTTAAAAAAAAAAAAAAAAAAAGGAGCTGGAGTCAAGGACTGCAAGTGGTCCCTAGAAGCTAGAAAAGGCAAAGAAATGGATACTCCTCCAAAGTCTCTAGATGCAATGTATGCCTGCTGATGCCTTATTTTTAGACCTGTGCACCCACCCAGAACTGTAAGATGATAGGTTTGTGTTGTTTTAAGCCACTAGGGTTGTGATAATTTGTGATCGCAGCAATAGATAATTAATACAGTGGGGTTTTTAATGATCCATCTTACTCCTGAGCATAAAATTCTCTTAAGAGTGACCCATGGAAGAACCAAGGAAGCTTGCCTTCCATGGAGCCAGAGAGCCATGGCACTGATTTTTCCAGTTTCTCAAAAGCAGATGGGATTAACCGACTGTGACTCTGGTTTTTAAACAACAAATGCCAAGGTCTCTGGGCCGTTCCAGGAGATGAGCTGCATTTTGCAGACTCCCAGAGTCTGCAAGTCTCTTGCTAAAGCTCACTTGGATTTGAAAGCGTGCTTGCTTGCTCCTGGGATGTGTGTAGGCTTTTTGTAGAGTTTAGCTGAAAGCTTATCCACCAGTGTCCCAAAGAAAATAAAAGAACCCCTTCACTTTTGTCCTCATAAGACCGAGAAAGGGGCCAAACGGTCCCCCTGTTTAGACATCTCCCGGGTGTGTTTTTTTTTAATTTTTTATTTTTTTAGAACCATGTAATGTATTATTAACCCCAGGGGTACAGGTCTGTGAATCCCCAGGTTTACACACTTTATAGCACTCACCATAGCACATACCTTCCCCAATGTCCATAACTCCACCACCCTCTCCCTACCCCCCTACCTTCGACAACCCTCAGTTTGTTTTGTGACATTAAGAGTCTCTTATGATTTGTCTCCTTTCCGATCCCATCTTGTTTCATTTATTCTTTTCCTACCCCCCAAACCGCCCACATTGCATCTCCACTTCCTCATATCAGGGAGATTATATGATAGTTGTATTTCTCTGATCATCTTATTTCGCTAAGCATAATACGCTCTAGTTCCATCCACGTCATTGCAAATGGCAAGATTTCATTTCTTTTGATGGCTGCATAGTATTCCATTGTATATATATACCACCTCTTCTTTATCCGTTCATCTGTTGATGGACATCTAGGTTCTTTCCATAGTTTGGCTTTGTGGACATTTGGGTTCACGTGCCCCTTTAGATCACTACGTTTGTATCTTTAGGGTATATACCCAGTAGTGCAATTGCTGGGTCATAAGGTAGCTCTATTTTCCATTTTTTAGGAACCTCCATACTGTTTTCCTGAGTGGCTATACCAGCTTGCATTCCCACCAGCAGAGTAGGAGGGCTGTCCTTTCTCTGCATCCTTGCCAACATGTCATTTCCTGACTTGTTAATTTTAGCCATTCTGACTGGTGTGAGGTGGTATCTCCTTGTGGTTTTGATTTGTATTTCCCTGATACCCAGTGAGATGGAGCACTTTTTCATGTGTCTGTTGGCCATCTGGATGTCTTCTTTGCAGAAATGTCTGTTCATGTCCTCTGCCCATTTCTTGATTGGATTATTTGTTCTTTGGGTGTTGAGTTTGATAAGCTCTTTATAGATTTCGGATACTAGCCTTTTATCTGATATGTCATTTGCAAATATCTTCTCCCATTCTGTCAGTTGTCTTGGTTTTGTTAACTGTTTCCTTTGCTGTGCAAAGCTTTTGATCTTGATGAAGTCCCAATAGTTCATTTTTTCCCTTGCTTCCTTTGCCTTTGGAATTGTTTCTAGGAAGAAGTTGCTGCGGCTGAGTTCAAAGAGGTTGCTGCCTGTGTTCTTCTCAAGGATTTTGGTGGATTCCTTTCTCATGTTGAGGTCCTTCATCCATTTTGAGTCTATTTTCGTGTGTGGTGTAAGGAAATGGTCCAATTTCATTTTTCTGCATGTGGCTGCCCAATTTTCGCAACACCATTTGTTGAAGAGGCTGTCTTTTTTTCTATTGGACATTCTTTCATGCTTTGTCGAAGATTAGTTGACCATAGAGTTGAGGGTCTATTTCTGGGCTCTCTATTCTGTTCCATTGATCTGTGTGTCTGTTTTTGTGCCAGTACCATACTGTCTTGATAATGACAGCTTTGTAATAGAGCTTGAAGTCCGGAATTATGATGCCACCAACTTTGGCTTTCTTTTTCAATATTCCTTTAGCTATTCGAGGTCTTTTCTGGTTCCATATAAATTTTAGCATTATTTGTTCCCAGGTGTTCTTAAAAGAATACTTTCCAGGATGCCTGGGTAGCTCAGTCACTTGGGTGTCTCTTTGTCTCTGGTCGTGATTCCCAGGGTCCTGGGATCGAGCCCCATGTGGGGAATCCCTGCTTAGTGGGGAGTCTGCTTCTCCCTCTGCTGCTGACCCTCCCCTGTGCTTGTGCTCTCTCACTCTCACTCTCTCTCTCTCAAGTTCAATAAATAATTTTTTTAAAAAGGGGAGGAATACACTTTCCAGATTGCAGGCATGGCCACTTGCTGCCCCATTCATTCTATCTCTTATCCTTCTCCTGCTCCCAGACCCCTTCACCCCAAGAAGGTCACGAAGCTTTGGAACTTTTCAGATGCTTTGGACCCTCAGGAAGAGGGTAGAAACTTTGGGCTGAGGGATTGCACGGTGTCTGCTGCCCCTCAGCCCTGCACTCCTCTTCCATAGCCTCTTTTCTGCTGCCAGGGGCAGAAAACTTGCAAATTTCACTTCCATGACTTGCTTCCCACCCAGCTCCCTGTCGGTTGTCACCGACGGGGGGCACTGGCAGGGTCTTGGAAGGTGACGGGAAGAAGCCTTTCCTCTGTGGACCAGGTTGTGTTTTTGAGGAGGGCAGCGGTAGTCATGGACAAGGGCCAGCTTCTGGGTTTCTGCCAACGCTGACGCCAAGCAATGTTTTGTTTGGTTGCCCGGTCAGTACTTTTTTTTTGAGGGGGTAGCCACTTCCTGCAGTCGCTTTGGGAAATCTTGCCTTGCCCCTCCTTCTTCTCTGACTCTTTTAACACCTTTATAACCAACTCTCTGTTTGAAAATCTAGAGCAGTTTCTGTTTTCCTGATGAGATGCAAACTGCTGATACCTGCATCTTTCCTTTTTCTTAGCAAGGGCCAGAGAGTAAGTGAAACCCTTGGTCTACCTTCAACAGCCAGTGTTTTAGGGACCGTATTTCACTGGAACCAAAATAATCAAAGCAGGAACCTACCCAGAGAGGGACAGGAGCTTGAATTTGGTGACACGTGTCAAGCCAGGTGGGAAGCAGTGTTCTTTCTTACATTCTCATGGTCTTAGGTTCTCTCATAGTCCCTAAGTGAGGCTTCATGCCTTATTGACTTATGAGGGGAGTTCTACCAAGAGAAGACTCGAAAGGAGCTAGTAAACAGAGAACTTTGGGAACTGTAGCCAAAGGAAGGTACACAGAAAAGATAAAAGGGACCCCAGGGCATCTGGCCAGAGCACTGACAGAGTTCCTCTGATTTTTTTTAAATTTAATTTAATTTATTTATTTGAGAGAGACAGAGAGCACAAGCCAAGGGGAAAGGCAGAGGGAGAAGCAGACTCCCCGTCTAGCAGGGAGACCATTACAGGGCCCGATCCCAGGACCCTAGGATTGTGACCTGAGCCAAAGGCAGACACTTACTGGACTGAGCCACGCAGGTGCCCCAGGAGTTCCTGTGATTCTGACTCTCTATCTGTCAGATGTCGGACTGTGAAAACACCGTCAGAAAGGGATGACCAATGCTTCACGTCTGCCTCCCACATTTCATGCACGTTCCTCCTTTGGCCAACTCTAACCAAGAACTGCAGAGGGAAGGGGATTCTGGGAAATGCAGTTCCCTGCTTAACCAAAATGAGAGTAAAACAATCCAGACATTAGGCCTCATTGTTTCAATAAAGCATTACCAAATCCCAGAATATAGGTGGGCCTCCACCTATATTGTACAAATATATTGTGAGACGAACATACAGGCAACTGTTGGTGGAAGGCCCAGCAGTGGCAGAAAAAACTGTGGACACAGTTCCTCTGTATGCATCCCGCAATGTGTTCAGTCAATGGAAGGGGGTCTTCTGCAGGTGGAGGACACAGTTCTAGGCAGCGACCTGGCCCTGGAAGGTGCTAGGCCAACTCTCTACCTCTCCACGTGGCCACCCCATTCTTGCCCTCTCACCATAGCACCTCCAACCCCGGCTCCCTGGAGCCTTTGATGTCAATTCTCAAGTGCCTATTTGGGAAACCAAAAATACAGTTCACTGGTGATTTTTGTTTTCTCTGTACACAAATTTAGCATCTTTGTGGTGTTGCTGCTGAGAGCATGGTTTCTGCAGTCCAGTTTTCTGGGTTCAAGTATTAGATCATCACTTATCAGCTGTGTGGTGACCTTGACCAAGTTACTTAGCTTCTCAGCCTCTGTTTCCTCATTGCAAAATAAGACCAGAATTACCACCTGTTTTATATAGTTGTTGAAATGCCTAAAGGACTTCGCATATGTCTGTCACTTAGAATTGATAAGAATGACAATTTCATTAAACTTCAGTGCTTATGAGTCACTTTTGCTAGTTGATCACAATATTTATCTTATTATTCTACTAATGCATTACCCAAAAGGATTCGACAATGCTTCATGACAAATCATCATGGTCACAAGCAAGAAAACAGTGAAAATGTACAATATTTTCAAAACATTCACTATTTCAAACCATCAGTATTTCAGAATGACTTTCCCCCAATTTGTGAGGTGTTATTATACATGTAATCTATTTACAAGGTAGTCTTTGGGGGAAATTTTCTAATAAGGAGTAGTGATTATAGAAAGGTTAACAACCCGGTATGAGACATTCAAAGTGTCTGGCAAACTTTACTGGCAACTATTTGCCTAAGTAGTGGGAACAGAGAGTCATAAGAAACATTCACAAGTATTGGGTTTCATTTGAAGATCTCAGCAAGAATACAAATATATCTTCCCTAGAGTTTCTCATGCTCAGTGTCAGAGAAGTAACTTGTATGCTAAAGGGATCTGGTAGGATAAATCACCAGTCAGAATTTTTCCTCCGAAATCACTTTTATAGGGGCGCCTGTGTGGCTCAGTCAGATAAGCATCTGCCTTCGGTTCAGGTCATGATCTCAGAGTCACCGGGATTGAGCCCCACGTTGGGCTCCCTGCTCAGCAGGAGCCTGCTTGTTTCTCCTTCTCCCTTTGCCCCTCCCCTTGCTCCTTCTCTCTCTCTCCCGCTCATTCTCTCTCTCAAACAAATAAATAAAACCTTAAAAAAAAAAAAAACACTTTTATGTGTTGCTGGTGGGACTACATATTTGGTACAACCTCCTCGGAGGACCATTTGGAAATTCTGTCAGCACTCTCAGTGCGTATACCCAGTGCTGTGCTCTCTGAAATGTTTGATGAATTTGAATGGTCTTTCTCAGGTTCCTGGGGAGAAGACTCTAAATCCCCTGGGATTTTAGGGGTACCTGACACCAGCTCAACCTCCTGACCTCTGGTGAAGGTACAGGGCTGGAGATTGAGTTCAATCACATGGTCAATGATTCTATCAATTGTGCCTACATAATGAAACCCCAGTGACAGCTCTGGACATTTGAGGCTCCATGAGCTTCCTGGTTGGTGAATATGTCAGTGTGCTGGAAGGGTGATATGTCCTGAAGCCACAGAGAGAAAACACAAAAACTCCACCAATAGATTTCTTTATTTGACGGGTCTTGATCTGCGTCCTTCATAATAAAACTATAATGAAATAAATAAAATCTTTTTTAAAAAGCTATAATGATAAGTGTAGTGCTTTCCTAAGTGTTAGGAGTCATCCTAGCACATTATTAAACCTAAAACGGTTGTGGGGATCCCCCAATGTATAGCCAGTTTATCAGAAGAATGGGTGGCTGGGGAGCCTCCAGATTTGCAGCATCCGAAGTGAGGGCAGTCTCCTTGGGGACTGTGCCCTTACACTAGAGTCTACACTAACTCTAGGTAGTGTCAGAACTGAATTACAGTAGCACGGTGTTTAACAACCAGCTCTCCAGAAGGGAAAGGAAAAGTCCTAATTTGCAGTGCTTGCAGATTTCCGTGATATAAGTATTCTCACTGTGGTCAATTTCAAGTTACCAACATGACATTCTTGATCACAAGGTTGAAAGAGAGGTGCCCAGTCTGCTCCTCATGAGCCTGTGCAAATGGACTCAAGGACACTATTATTTATACGTTTTGGACAAAGCAATTCCACATCTTAAAATCAGACATATATGCTGGCCTGTTTTATTCTTCTCAGCTACGTACAAGGATCTTCATTGCAGCATTGTTTGTATTCATAAAAGATGGAAAACAAACCACAGGCCCACCAGAAAGCTTAAAGAAATCATAGTGCATGAGTAAAATGCAATGCTATGCGGGCTTTAGAAATGATGAAGCAAATCTGTACTTTTGAGGAATAATCTGCAAGATATATCATTAAGCGAAAAAGGAAAGCCACAGAACAGTCTGCAGTTTGCTACTATTTGGTATCACATGGCAGAGGGATATATATTAGCCCATATGCATAGATAAGCTTTCTTGGGAAGGAACACACACACACACACACACACACACACACACACACACACACAGTAAGCGGTAGCTTCTGGAAAGGAGAGGTAGGAGATTTGAGTAAGAGAGGCAGTGGTTTTTACATATACCTTTTCGTACTTTGCATTTTCCATGGTGTCTAAGGAATTAAAGCAATAGACAGTGATAAAGAACAAGTGGGGCCATAGGAATGAATGACCAAATAAACGAATGAAAAAAGCCTCTGAACAAAATGACCTTACCATTTTCATCATAGTGAATGCACTTCTCACCAATCTCCGTGCACAGCCCTGTTCTAAAGTCCGCTTCTGTGAGAAGGCAACAGGGTTCAAAGAGAATCTACAGGGTGCTTCTCCTAACAAGAGGTCAAGCCCTGAACTACCTAGCAGAGCCGGAAAGGACCACAGATGCATGAAGTTGTCCAGGTGGGGATGAAGATGAAGAGAAGGGCTCCTGCCACAAAGAGAAGGAAGCCATGACTCAGCCACAGCAGCAACTGTCCTGCAGAAATGTGGGTTCAGTGTTTCCAGATCTTTCGATTATTTTAAAGAAAATTCAGAAATCCAAGAAAAATAAATAAATGAGTAAATAAAAATTTAAAAAGAAAAAGAAAATTCAGAAATCCAAAATGGTGTGTGAAATTTCTTTACCTGTTTAAGTAATGAATATAAATCTTCCAACAACATCATGTGGGCCAAAGAAAGCAATTCTAACTCTATAATTTTCAAGAGGATGATTATGTTTCACCTAACAATATAGAGGAAGTCACTTTAGGCTGAGCTTTGATGGGTAACAAATATCTGGGTCTGGCATTCTAAAGTAAGGGGTTTTATCATCCCCTTCCCCCATCCAAGACAATTAAATGTAATGAGGGCATTTATACAATCAGTGTCTGAGTCTGTATAGGCTGCTGTAATCAAATCCTCCACACTGGGTAGCTTCTCAATCACAGAAATTTATTTCTTAGAGTCTAGAGGCTGGGAATGGTCAGATCAAAGCACCAGCACAGTCTCATTCTCCGGTGAAGGCCCTTTCCTGGTTCACAGCCCACACCTTCTTCTCCCTATGTCCTCACACAGGCAGTAGCAGGGAGATCTCTGGGGCCTCTCTCATAAAGGCACTAATCCCACTCACGAGGGCTCCACCCTCATGCTCTTATCACCTCCCCAAGGCCCCACCTCCTAATACTATCAACTCTGTGGATGAGGGTTTCAACATACGAATTTGCGGGAACACAAATGTTCAGACCACAATAGTCCATGGAGCCTGAAACCTGTTTCTCTTGGCAGTATATGCAGATTCACAGATTTTAAGAGCTATGAGGAGTCCATCAAGCCCATGCAGAAGTGAGGGATGGGAATGTATGGGTAAAAACTCAACAGTGGGAGAAGGAGATACAAAGATGGTAACCAGACAGACACGGGAAGGGAGCCAGAGAGGGGAGCCCTGGCAGGGGAAGTGAGGGGGGCGGGGGGGACTACAGGCTGTTCCTCCTCAGGAGGGAGGGAAAAAGGCCAAAGAGCAGAAGGCCAATCATTAGGCAGTAACTTTTTTCAGGGTGTTTTCTTGTTTATTGATCTGCCATTCTGAATCCCCTGTGTTCCCACTCTAGTCTGATTAAAATTGTCTGAGCCCATCAATATCCATATTATGACTAATCTACCCTCCTGACTTCGAGTCTTCCAGCACCCTGTTGGCTGAAAGTATACTGATTTCCTGATGCTCTGGCTTTTTAAAACACTCAGCTGTACATATGACCATGTTTCTCTGGAACCTCAGGCCCATGACTGTTAAGCAAGCCCAGATGGAAAGGGAGAGAGAGACACAATGGCAGCATTAATAGTAACGATAATGATGGGAATAGCATTTATTATGGGCCATCGGAGAAACAACCAGAAGTCTCACCCTATTACTATATCTAGCTCCAAGTCTCCTGTCCCTGGGGAATGTGCCTATGTCCAAATCAGGTCCATGTGTAACTTCTCAGTCCAGCGGTGGTAAGTTTGAATATTCCCAATACAATCACCAACAGAACAATAATAGAAAGAAAATAAAGTAGCCACAGTAGACTCCTTTTTGGAGAATAATAGAATAGGAAAATAGAAAAACCCAGTCCTTAACATAATCTATATCCAGACAGAGAAGACTGGCAGGAACTCACGTCCTTGGCAATGAAGTGATGTCCTTGGTCAGCCAATCTGACTGCCCCCGGCTTTGCAAACAGAAAGGGCTTTGCATAGCAAGGTTATATCCTGTTTCCTCTTACGAGAGCCATTTTGGACTAAGCTTTGTCTGATTCTTCCAGGACCTCACTGCAGCCTGCAAGAATAAACCAATACACACTAACCCTCTGACATATTTCTTCCTAAGTCAAGGTTGAAGTTACATGTTATTGTCTCCTATCTACAGAACAGGAAGTTAAGACTCAGATTAAAAAAACTAAGCCAATCTGTAAGAAGCAGAACACAGATATGAATGAGTTTATGCTGCACCATTATTCTTTTCACTGCATTTTTTATAACTTTTTCATTTCTAACTACAGAAAGACGTAAGCATGATGGAAAAAATGGGATACACAGAAGTGTGTTTTGTATACTTTTCCAGTCTTTTTCTTTCCTTATTATGTGCAAACACACACACACACACACACACACAATTTTATCAGGATTGCTCATTGCATGTTCTTTCCACTTCTTTACAAAGCACAGAAATCTCACAATCAAGCAGGAAAAAACGGTCCCAAGAATTCCAGGCTTCCAACAGGCTTATTGCGTAAGCAGTAACAACCTCAAAATTACCCCAGACGGGCTTGTATTTCACTCTGTTAACTATCGAATAACCTATTACAATAAATAATACAGACAGCAGATTAGAATTTTTTAAATATTTCTCTTGCATGCGATGAGACATAACGAATACCAAATTTAACTAAAGTAAAAAACAATCTGGGTCATCCGGGAGAGGATGAAGAGAAATGAATTAAGGTCAAATATTGATATATTCATTTATCACTCAGCAAATAATTCTGAGCCTGTTTTCAGTGCCAGGGGTTGTTTTCAGAATTGAGGATACAACAGTTCACCAAAGAGACAAATTCCCTGCTCTTAAGAATCTGATACACTCGGGGCGCCTGGGTGGCTCAGTGGGTTAAAGCCTCTGCCTTCGGCTAGGGTCATGGTCTCGGGGTCCTGGGATCGAGTCCCGCATTGGGCTCTCTGCTCTGTGGGGAGCCTGCTTCCTCCTCTCTCTCAGTCTCTGTCTGCCTCTCTGCCTACTTGTGATCTCTGTCCGTCAAATAAATAAATAAAATATTTTTTTAAAAAAAAGAAGCTGATACTCTAGCAAGGGGAGGCAGACAACGCAGAAATAAATTAAGACGTTGTCAGTTTGTGATAAGTACTATGGAGAAAAAGCAGAATAAAGGGAGCGGGAAGTGTTGATCCCTCAATAGAGGACAAAGAGGCTGCACTTTTATACACTGTATTAGTCCACTCGGGCTGTCAGAACAAAATATTACAGGTGAGGGGACTTTATCAACAGAAACTTATTTTATCACAGTTATGGAGGTTAAAAGTCCAAGATTAAGGTTCCAGCCGATTCAGTTACTGGGAAGAGCTCTCCCTCTGGCCTGCAGCCAGCCACTATCTCTCTGTGTCTTCATGTGACCTTCCTTGGTGTGAACTTTCTGGAGTCTCTTCTCATAAGGGCACTAATGTTATCCAATCAGGACCCCACTTTTATGACCTCACTTAAACTTAATTACTTCCTTACTCCAAATACAGCCACACAGGGGGATAAGGGCTGCATGGAATTTGGAGGGCGTGGGAAGGACATACACATCCAGTCCATAATATACAGGATAGCCAGAGAAGGCATCTCAGATAAGAGGTGGTAGCTACCATTCAAGATGGCCTTCAGTGAGTCTCATCTCCTGGTATTCACACCCTTGCAGAGTCTCCTGCCACAGTAAGTCAGGGCCGGTTTATGGGCCATAAAACCCAGCAGCAGTTAAGGCGTTTGACTGCTGAGGCTGGTCATAAAAGGCCCAGAAGCTTCCACTTTGCTTTTCTGGTCACTCACTCTGGGATAAGCCGTCTGCCATGTCATGAGGACATGGAAGCAGCCTTGAGAGAGGACTAGAGAGAGGGGCCCAAGCCTCCCACCAACAGCACTAATCTATCAACAGTGAATGAAGCCCTCCATCCCCGCTCCTGGCAGTGGAACCTCCAGCCCCAGGAAGGCCAAAGTCCCAGGTGAAGTCCAGACTCCCACTTCATGTGAAACTATCAGCCAGAACCACCCATCTAGGTTTGTTCTGAATTTCTGGCCTGCAGAAGAGGTGAGATGTTAGATGTTTGTTGTTGTTTTAGGCTACTTAGTTTTGGGGGAACTTGCTATGCAGCAGGAGATGGGTAATACATAAGGGAACATCGAGATCTGAAGGAGATCCTTGCTTTTCCTTCTACCCAAAAGGTTTCATCTTGCTTATGAAACCTTTTGGGTAGAAGGAAAAGCAAGTGCCAAAGCCATAAAATTACAGCATATGCACCATGTTCAAGGAATAGCAAGGAAAATATAGGGTCAGATTATATAGGGTCTTATGTGTCGGCTGCCTTGCCAGAATAATATGTGGAGAGACATCCTCTTAGGAAGAGCATCTTATTTGTTTAGATGAAATGTTCTGACAAGTTTTCAATCTTATGTCATCAGATTCTACCAGCCACCTTGGTGATCTCAATAACGCCCACACTTTTAACTGTTATTTACAAGTTCATAATTTCCAAATTTATACTTCCAATCTAGAGCTCTCCCTTGAACTTCAGCATCTTATCCCCAAGGGCCTAGTCACCATCTCCCCTGGAATATCTGATAGGTATCTCAGACTTACTATGTCCAGAAGAAGCTTCCTGCTTTCCCCACCTCACTCCCCAGAGTCTTCCCCATCTCTGAAAGGACAAACCCATTCTTCAAGCCAAAATCCTTCGTGTCTTCCTACCCACCACTCTATACCCATCCAAATTATCAACAAAATTTATGAACACTCTTTTAGTACCCAGAATTCAACTCTTCTCACCACCTGCATCTCATTCACTGTTCCCCAAAACATCATTATTTGGGGGATTGATTATAGTATAAAGCTTCTAACCAGCTTCCCTTTATCTTCTATAATCTATTCTCAGCTCAGGGAGATTAATCAGATCATGACATTTCTTTGCCCTAAATCCCTCAGTGTCTCCCTATGTCACTCAATGTAAAAACCAAAATCTTCATAGGATAAGGCTGTTCAGGATCTTGTCTAATTATCTTTCCAACCTCATCTCCATTTACTCTTGCCCTTACTCACCCAGCTGTGGCTTCAATGGCTTCCCTGGGAGACAGTATAGGAAAAGCAAGAGGAACTTCCTGTAAAGCCCCTGGTCTGAAGCAAGGGTTAAAAGTTTCCATATCCTTAGATACAAATACCTCCTTCTGGGAAAGCCAACAAATGAGAGATAACAGCCATTAGGGAGTAATGGGTGTCTGAGCAAAATTAGAAGTAATAATTTAAAGCCCGCTTGCACAAGTATTTCTGTTTTCCTGGAGTCCTAAAAGAATGTCAACCATGGAAAAAAGCCTCTTGTGATTGTCTTGTGTCCACTAAAAAGTAACGATCACAAAATCATGACCGCAGGATTGAAAGATGCTTCCCCGCTCCTAGGCTCTCACCCATGGAAAAGTGTCTGTTTAAGCCTTGCATGCTATCCCTCTGGGGAATGACATTCCTCTCTCTCATCAGCTCCCTGGTATACAAGCTATCTCTAATAAACTCCACCTGCTTTCTTTCTCTGGAGTTCAATGTTCATTTCTATGACATTGAAACTCAAGAACCTGGTACTGGGTGTCCAGTAACACCTGTTCCAAAAACCAGGCATGCTTCTGTCTCAGAGCTCATGTTCTTGCTGTTCCATAGCTGGAATACTCTTTCCTCAAATATATCCAAGATTCATTCCCTTACCTCCTTCAGCAATGTGCTCAAATGTTACCTTGTCAGCAAAACCTTTTCTGACCACCCCATGAAAAATTGCAATGCCTTCTCCAGAATCACTGTATCTCTTCTTTGCCTGGTTTTTATTCATAGGTCTTATATACATATATGTGCATATGTACATAGCTCAACAACGTGCCACTAACTGATATGTTATACATTTTTACTGAAGCATAATTGACATACAATATTATGTTAGTTTCAAATGTATACCATAGTGACTCGACATTTGTGTTTATTATAAAATGATCACCATAATAAGTCTGGTTACCAACTGTCACCATCCAGACTTAATACAATATTATGTCCATATTTCTGCTGTATACTACATTCCCATGATTGATTTATTTTATCTCTGAAAGTCTATACCTCTTGATCCTCTTCACCTATTGTGGCCACCAGCAAATCCCCCATGAGTCTCGTTTGGTTTGGTTTGGTTTGGTTGGTTCATCAGTTTTCTAGATTCTACATATAAGTGAAATCATATGGCATCTGTCTTTCTCTGACTTATTTCAGTTAGCATAATATCCTCAAATTCCATTCATGTTGTCACAAATGGCAAGAGTTCATTCGTTCTTATGGCTAATATTTCATTTTGTATTACATGTGTATTATATATGCATACACACACACACACACACACACACACACACACATATACACATATACCAACATCTTTTTTTATCCATTCATCCAATGATGGAGACTTAGTTTCTTTCTTCTATATCATGGCTATTATAAATAATGCTGAGGTGAACATGGGAGTGCATATATTTTTTTCAAGTTAGCATCTTCATTTTCTTCAGATAAATACCCAGAAGTGGAATTGCTGTGTTGTATGGGGTTCTATTTTTAATTCTTTGAGGACCCTCCATACTGGTTTCCCCTGTGGCTGCACCAATTTTCACTCCCAGCAATGATGCACAAGGGTTCCCTTTTTTCCACATCCTCACCAGCATGTTTTTAGTTTTTTTGTTGTTGTTGATAACAGCCTTTCTGACAACTGTGAGATGAGAGCTCTTTGGTTTTGATCTAAATATCCCTGATGATTAGATATTAAGCATCTTTTCATAGCTCTGTTGTCCATCTATGTCTTCTTTATAAAAATGTCTATTTGGGGTTGGGAGTCAAGATGGCGGAGAAGTAGCAGGCTGAGACGACAACAAGCAGCAGGAGATCAGCTAGATAGCCTATCAAACCATTCCGAACACCTACAAATCCAACAGGAGATCGAAGAGAAGAACAACAATTCTAGAAACAGAAAATCAACCACTTTCTAAAAGGTAGGACCAGTGAAGGAGTGAATCCAATGCGACGGGAAGATAGACCCCAAGGGGAGGGGCCGGCTCCTGGCAAGCGGCGGAACACCGGAGCACAAAATCAGGACTTTTAAAAGTCTGCTCCACGGAGGGACATCGTTCCAGAGCCTAAACTGGGGTGAAGACCTCGCGGGGACAGCGTGGACTCAGGTCCCGCGGGGTCACAGAAGGATCGGGGGTGTCCAAGTGTCGCAGAGCTCACAGGTAGTAGAGCGGGGAAGCCGGCTGTGGAGAAAGAGCCGAGGAGTGAGCTCTCACCTCGGGGTTACCTAGAGCCGTGGTCTGTGACACAGGCCAGAGCTCTGTGCAAGGGGTCCCCACAAGATCCGGGGAGACTCCGACCTGGGAGATCTCAGGGATCTGCAGGGTTCGGAGACTCCAGGTGGGACTCTGCCAGAGACAGAGACGCTTGGTCACAGGCTGAGGGACCTCGGAGCACAGCCAGAAGCCAGTGAGACGGGAGTGATTACGCACGATTTTCTCCAAGCGCAGACGGAGGGTGGGGAGATGGGAGTGATTAAGCGCTTTTCTCTGAAGGTGCACTGAAGACTGGGGCCCCTAGCTCTCAGCTCCTCAGAGCCGGAGATTGGGAGGCCGCCATTTTCATTCCCGTAATCTGGAACTCTATGGAAAGCGTTCAGGGAACAAAAGCTCCCGAAAGCGAACCTGAGAGGATTACTTAGCCCAGCCCCTGGTAAGGGCATTGCAATTCCGCCTGGGAGAGAGACACTTGAGAATCACTACAACAGGCCCCTCCCCCAGAAGATCAACAAGAAATCCAGCCAAGACCAAGTTCACTTAACAAGGAGAACAGCGGATACTTATCTGGACAAAATGACAAGGCGGGAAAACTCACCACAAAAAAAAGAACAGGAGGCAGTACCGAAGGCTAGGGACCTAATCAATACAGACATTGGTAATATGTCAGATCTGGAATTCAGGACGACGATTCTCAAGGTTCTAGCCGGGCTCGAAAAAGGCATGGAAGATATTAGAAAAACCCATCGGGAGAAATAAAAGCCCTTTCTGGAGAAATAAAAGAACTAAAGTCTAATCAAGTTGAAATTAAAAAAGCTATTAATGAGGTGCAATCAAAAATCGAGGCTCTTACTGCTAGGATAAATGAGGCAGAAGAAAGAATTAGTGATATAGAAGACCAAATGACAGAGAATAAAGAAGCTGAGCAAAAGAGAGACAAACAACTACTGGATCATGAGGGAAGAATTCGAGAGATAAATGATACCATAAGATGAAACAACACTAGAATAATTGGGATTCCAGAAGAAGAAGAAAGAGAGAGAGGAGCAGAAGGTATACTGGAGAGAATTATTGTAGAGAATTTCCCTAATATAGCAAAGGGAACAAGCATCAAAATCCAGGAGGTGCAGAGAATCCCCCTCAAAATCAACAGGAATAGGTCCATACCCCATCATCTAATAGTAAAATTTACAAGTTTTAGCGACAAAGAGAAAATCCTGAAAGCAGCACGGGACAAGAAGTCTGTAACATACAATGGTAAAAATATTAGATTGGCAGCAGACTTATCCACAGAGACCTGGCAGGCCAGAAAGAACTGGCATGATATATTCAGAGCACTAAACGAGAAAAACATGTAGCCAAGAATACTTTATCCAGCTAGGTTATCATTGAAAATAGGAGGAGAGATTAAAAGTTTCCAGGACAAACAAAAACTGAAAGAATTTGTAAACACCAAACCAGCTCTACAGGAAATATTGAAAGGGGTCCTCTAAGCAAAGAGAGACCCTAAAAGTATTATCAGAAAGTAACAGAGACAATATACAGTAACAATCACCTTACAGGCAATACAATGGCACTAAATACATATCTCTCAATAGTTACCCTGAACGTAAATGAGCTAAATGCCCCAATCCAAAGACACAGGGCTTCAGAATGGATAAAAAAACAAAACCCATCAATATGCTGCCTACAAGAAGCTCATTTTAGACCTGAAGGCACCTCCAGATTGAAAGTGAGGGGGTGGAAAACAATTTACCATGCTAATGGACAACAGAAGAAAGCTGGGGTGGTAATCCTTATATCAGATCAATTAGATTTTAAGCCAAAGACTATAATAAGAGATGAGGAAGGACACTTCATCATACTCAAAGGGTCTGTCCAACAAGAAGATCTAACAATTTTAAATATCTATGACCCTAACATGGGAGCAGCCAACTATATAAAACAATTAATAACAAAATCAAAGAAAGATTGACAATAATACAATAATAGTAGGAGACTTTAACACACCCCTCACTGAAATGGACAGATCATCCAAGCAAAAGATCAACTAGGAAATAAAGGTCTTAAATGACACACTGGAGCAGATGGACATCACAGATATATTCAGAACATTCCATCCCAAAGCAACAGAATACACATTCTTCTCTAGTGCCCATGGAACATTCTCCAGAATAGATCACATCCTGGGTCATAAATCAGGTCTCAACCAGTATCAAAAGATTGGGATCATTCCCTGCAATTTTCAGACCACAATGCTCTGAAGCTAGAACTCAATCACAAGAGGAAATTTGGAAAGAGCACAAATACATGGAGACTCAATAGCATCCTTCTAAAGAATGAACGGGTCAACCAGGAAATTAAAGAATTGAAAAAAATCATGGAAACAAATGATAATGAAAACACAACGGTCCAAAATCTGTGGGACACAGCAAAGGCAGTCCTGAGAGGAAAATATATAGCGATACAAGCCTATCTCAAGAAACAGGAAAGGCCTCAAATACACAACCTAACCCTACACCTAAAGGAGCTCAAGAAAGAACAACAAAGAAAGCCTAAACCCAGCAGGAGGAGAGAAATCATAAAGATCAAAGCAGAAATCAATGAAGTAGAAACCAAAAAAACAATAGAACAAATCAATGAAACTAGGAGCTGGTTCTTTGAAAGAATTAATAAGATTGATAAACCCCTGGCCAGACTTATCCAAAAGAAAAGAGAAAGGACCCAAATAAATAAAATCATGAATGAAAGAGGAGAGATCACAACCAACACCAATGAAATACAAACAATCATAAGAACATATTATGAGCAACTCTATGCCAACAAATTTGACAATCTGGAAGAAATGGATGCTTTCCTAGAGACATATAAACTGCCAAAACTGAACCAGGAAGAAATAGAAAACCTGAATAGGCCCATAACCAGTAAGGAGATTGAAACAGTCATCAAAAATCTCCAAACAAACAAAAGCCCAGGGCCAGATGGCTTCCCA
>ML104265.1:0-55376 GCA_003697995.1 Taxidea taxus jeffersonii | reverse complement strand
GTGGTATATATATACAATGGAATACTATGCAGCCATCAAAAGAAATGAAATCTTACCTTTTGCGATGACATGGATGGAACTAGAGTGTATTATGCTTAGCGAAATAAGTCAATTGGAGAAAGACAACTATCACATGATCTCCCTGATATGAGGAAGTGGAGATGCAACGGGGGTGAGTTTTAAGGTGGTAGGAAAAGAAAAAATGAAACAAGATGGGATCAGAAGGGAGACAAACCAAAAGAGACTCTTAATGTCATAAAACAAACTGAGTGGGAGGGAAGGGGGGTTGGGAGATGGTGGTGGGGTTACATTATATGTTTAAATAAAAAAGCTTAAAGAAAAAAAAATAAAATAAAAATCTAAAAAAAATGTGTATTTGGATCTCCTTCCTATTTTTAATCATACTGTTTGCTTTTTGCTATTGAATAGTAGGAGTTCTTGACATAAGATCCCTTATCAGATATATGATTTCCAAATATTTTCTCCCATTCCATAGGTTGCCTTTTTGTTTGTTGATAGTTTCCTTCACTGTGCAGAAGCTTTTTAGCGTGATGTAGTTCTACTTGTTTATTTTTACTTTTGTTGTTCTTGCTTATGGAGTCTGGTCCAAAAAAATACCATAAGACTGATGTCAGAGAGCTGACCACCTAAGTTTTCTCCCAGGAGTTTTACGGTTTCAGATCTTACATTCAAGTCTTTACTTCATTCTGAGTTTATTGTTATGTATGTCGTAAGTGGTTCAGCTTAATTCTTTCACATGTAGCTGTCCAGTTTTCCCAACACGGATCATTGAGGAGATTATCTTTTCCCCATTGTATATTCTTGCCTCTTTTGTCATAGATCAATTGAGCATATATGTGTGGGTTTATTTCTGGGCTCTCTATTCTGTCCCATGGATCTATATGTCTGTTTTGTGTCAATACCATACTGTTTTGATCACTGTAACTTTGTAATATAATTTGAAATTAGGAAACATGGTATCTCCAGCTTTGTTCTTATTTCTCAAGATTGCCTTGGCTGTTCAGGGTCTTTTGTGGTTTGTATACAAATTTTAGGATTATTTATTCTAGTTCTGTGGAAATGTCACTGGTACTTTGATAGAGATTGCATTGAATCTATAGATTGCTTCAGGTAGTATGGACATTTTAACAAAATTAATTTTTCCAGTATGTGAGCATGGAATACCTTTCCATTTGTGTCATCTTCAGTTTCTTTCACCAATGTCTTACACTTTTGAGAGTCCAGGTCTTCTACCTCATTAGTGGAATGAAAAATACATTTATTCCTAAGAATGTTCTTTTTGATGTCATTGTGAATGGGGTTGTTTTCTTAATTTCTCTTTCTGGTAGTTACTTATTAGTGTGTGGAAATGCAAGAGCTCTCTGTATATTAGATTTGTATCCTGCGAATTTACTGAATTCATTTATTAGTTCTAATGGTTTTTTGGTGGAGTCTTTAGAGTTTTCTATATATAATATTATGTCATCTGCAAATAGTGAGTTTTACTGTTTCCATTCTAATTTGGATGCCCTTTGTTTCTTTTCCTTGCCTAATTTCTGTGGATAGAAGTCTCAGTACTACATCAAATAAAGGCAGTAAAAGTCTGTATCCCTGTCTTATTCCTAATCTTAGAGGAAAAGTTTTTTAGTGTTCACCATTGAGTATGATGTTAACTGTGGGTGTGTCACATACAGTCTTCATTATGTTGAGGTACAGTCCCTCTATGACTACTGTATTGAGAGGTTTTGTCATACATGTGTGTTCACTTTTGTCAGATACTTTTTCTCCTTCTATTGAGATGATCATATGATATTTATCCTTTATTTTATTAAAGTAGTATATCACACTGATTGATTTGCTGCTGTTGAACCATCCTTGTATCCCTGGAATAAATCCCAGTTAATCATGGTGTCTGACCCTTTTAATGTAATGTTTAATTCTATTTGTTATATCTTACTGAGAATTTTTGCATCTATGTTCATCAGGAATAATGGTCTGTAATTTCTTGTTCTGTGATGTCTTCATCTGGTTTTAGTATAAGGGTAATGTCAGTGTCATAATAGTTTGGAAGTGTTCCCTCCTCTTCAGTTTTTCAGAATAGTTTGAGAAGGATTAGTACTAGTACTAAATATTCCTTGAATATTTAGTAGAATTCACCAGTGAAGCCATCCTGTTAAGCTTTTTTTTTTCTTTTTTGGAAATTTTTTGATTACTGATTTAATCTCATTACTAGTAATCAGTCTACTCAGATTTTCTGCTTCTTTATGGTTCACCTTGGAAGATTATGTGTTTCTGGGAATTTATGTATTCCTTGCAGGTTGTCAAATTTGGATGTGTATAATTGTTCATATTAGTCTTTTATAATCCTATGTATTTCTATCAGATTGGTTGTAACTTTTCCTTTTTCCTTTTTCATTTTATTTATTTGGGCCCTCTTTTTTTGATGAGTTGTGGCTAAGGGTTTGCCAATTTTGTTTTTCTCTTCAAAGAATCAGCTCTCAGTTTTACTGATCTTTTTTTTTTTTTTTTTAAGTCTTTACTTCATTTCTTTCTGCTCTGGTTTTAGCCCTTTATTTCTTTCTACTAACTTTGGGCTTCATTTGTTCTTCTTTTTCCAGTTCCTTTAGGTATAAAGTTAGATTGTTTATTTGAGATTTGTCTGTTTCTTGAGGTATGCTTGTATCACTATGAACTTCCCTCTTAGAACTGTCTTCACTGCATTTCACAGATTTTGGAATGTTGTTTTCATTTCCATTTGTCTGGGATTTTTTTTTATTTCCCTTGTGATTTTTTTCATTGACCCATTGGTTGTTTAGTAGCATGTTGTTTAATCTCCACGTTTGCATTTTTCTCAATTTTTGCCTTATAATTGATTTCTAGTTTCATTGAACCACTGTAGTCAGAAAAGATGCTTAATATTGTTTCAATCTTCTTAAATTTATTGAAACTTGTTTATGGCCTAACATGTGATTTATTTTAGACAATGTTCTGTGTACACTTGCAAAGATGTTTATTCCCCTGCTTTTGATAGAATGTTCTGTAAATATTTACTAAGTCCTTCTGGTCTAATGTGTCGTTTAAGGCTAATGTTTCCTTATTGATTTTCTGTCCAGATGATCTACCTATTGATGTAAGTGGGTATTAAATTCCCCTTACTATTGTTATATTACAATCAATTTCTCCCTTTCTGTCTGTTAATATTTGTTTTATATGTTTAAGTGCTCTTTTGTTGAGTGCATAAATATTTACAAATATTATATCCTTTTGTTGTATTGACCCCCTTATTATTAGATGGCTCTTCTTTGTGTCTTGTTAGTCTTTGTTTTAAAGTTTATTTTGTCTGACATAAGTATTACTACACTAGCTTTCTTTTTATTTCCATTTGCATGGAATATCTTTTTCTATCCCTTCACTTTCTATCTATAAGTTTTTTAGATCTGAAGTGAGTGTCTTGTATAGTGGGTCTTGTCTTTTATCCATTCAAGCACACTATGTCTTTGATTAGAGAATTTAATCCTTTTACATTTAAAGTAATTATTGATGGGTTTTGCCATTTTGTTGATTATTTTCTGGTTGTTTTGTAGTTCTTTTCTGCTCCTTTCTTCTTCTCTTGCTCTCTTCCATTGTGGTTTAATGATACTCTCTAGTGTCATGTTTAGATTCCTTTCTCATTATTTTTTGTGTATCTATTATAGGTTTTTGGTTTGTGGTTACTGTAAGATCCATATATAATAACCTATATATTAACTAATATATACTTTAGGTTGATAGTCACTTAAGTTTGACCACATTCTAAAAACACTACATTTTTATTTCCCCTTCATGTTTTATCTTTTTATGTTTTAAACACACATTTTCTATCTTTTTTTTTTTACTTTATTTAAGCTTTATTTAAACATATGATGTAACCCCACCACCCTCACCCAACCCCTCTTCCCCCCACCCCCCTCAGTTTGTTTTATGACATTAAGAGTCTCTTTTGGTTTTTCTCCCTCCCGATCCCATCTTCTTTCATTTTTACTTTTCCTACCACCTTAACTCCCACCCCCGTTGCATCTCCACTTCCTCATATCAGGGAGATCATGTGGTAGTTGTCTTTCTCCAGTTGACTTATTTCGCTAAGCATAATACGCTCTAGTTCCATCCATGTCGTCGCAAATGGTAAGATTTCATTTCTTTTGATGGCTGCATAGTATTCCATCGTATATATATACCACATCTTCTTTATCCATTCATCTGTTGATGGACATCTAGGTTCTTTCCATAACTTGGCTATTGTGGACATTGCTGCTATAAACATTCGGGTACACGTGCCCCTTTGGATCACTACCACTTTTGTCTTTTAACCTTCATCCTACCCTTATAAGTGATTGACCCACTACTTTCACTATATATTGGCCTTTAGCAGTGAGATTTTTTTTCATATATTTTCTTACTTCTACTTATGGCTTTTTCTTTATAGCTTAAATTCCCTTTAATGATTTTTTGTAAGGCCAGTTTAGTGGTGATGGACTCTCTTAACTTTGGCTTGTCTGAGAAATTCTTTCTCTTTCAATTGTGAATGATACTCTTGCCAGACAGAGTATTCTTGGTTAGAAGTTTTTCTGTTGTTGTTTTTCCTTTCAGCACTTTGAAAATACTGTGTGACACCTTTCTGTCCTGCAAAATTTCTGCAGAAAAATCAGCTGATATTCTTATGGGGCTTCCCTTGCTATTTCTAAGATTCTCTCTTGCTGTTTTTAAGGTTCTCTCTTTATCTTTAAATTTTGACCCTTCAATTATGATGAGCCTTGGTATGGACCACTTTGGGTTCATCTTGTTTGGGACTGTCTTTGTTTCCTGAATCTGGACTTCTGTTTTTTAACTCAGGTTAAGGGAGGTTTTCAGCCATTATTTATACAAATAAATTTCTGCCCCTTTCTCTCCTCATTCTCCTCCCCTCCTTCCCCTCCCCTCCTCCTCTTCTTACCCCTCCTCCTCCTTTTCCCCCTTCTCTTCCTCCTCCTCTTCCTCTTTCTCATTCTCCTTCTTTTCCTTCTCCTTTTCCTTCTTCTTCTGGGACCCCATACTACATATTTGGTACACGTGAAATTGCCTACATATCCCTTAAACTAATCTCATTTTCAAAATTCTTTTTTCTTTTCACTTTTCTGTTTGGATGATTTCCACTACCCTGTCTTACAGGGGTAGTTAATGAATCTTGCAGGATTCATTCTTTTGTATCCTCTAGTTCTGTTGTTGAGTCCCTTTAGTGTATTTTTCAGGTGTTATTGTGTTCTTCAGCTCTGTCATTTCTGTTTAGTACTTTCTTTTATTTTCTGTCTCTTTGTTCAAGTTCTCTATGTATTCACCCACTCTCCTCTCAAGTTTGGTGAGCATTTTTATGACCATTACTTTGACTCTATCAGATAAATTGCCTATTTCCAATCCATTAAAGCTTTTTTTTTTCCTCAAATTTTACCTTATTCCTTCATTTGGAATATATTTCTCTGTTTCCTCATTTTGCTTGACTCTCTCTCCTTGTTTCTGTGTATTATGTGAAGCAGCTATTTCTGCCTGTCTTATTCAGATGAACCTCATTGTTTAACCTTGACCTAGTTCTTGGTTGTCTCTTGAGATATCTCTCCAACTGTTTCAGACCCATAGTGTCCAGAAATGCAGTCCCTCCTAGGAACCTGAGTTTGTGTTCAAGAAACATCCCCTGTGTGGGCTGCACTCACCCACCAGCTCTGTTGGGGTTGTGTGAGTGGCTCAGGAGGGCAGGTCTGTGTCTAGCAGTGTCACATGAGCAGCACAGGAAGGCAGGACTACTCATTGGCCACTCTGGCAGTGCTATGCAAGTGGGCTGGGGCAGGGCTGTTTGCCCACTGATAAATGGTTAGATTGAAGGTACAAAAATGGTGCAGCACTGGTGCAAGCAGAGAGAGACTATAAAAATCACGTCTGCTAGCATTCCATCCCCAGAGAGTCTCAACAGATGTCTGGCCCTCTGGCAGAGGCTTTAAGTTTAACAAATGAATCTTTGATCTATGGTCTAGGCCCTTTTCAAACTGCTGCTTTTTTGCACTGGGTGAGTGAGCCTCTGCACAAGCTTTTTAAGAGTGGAATCATCATTCCCAATAGCCCTACATTCCCCCTGGATGTAATTCCCATTGGTTTTCAAAGCCAGACATTTTGGGGACTTGCCTCTCTTGAGGGATGCAGAACTTAAGGGATACGGTGCCTGGTATGAAGTACAAATTCCTTGCTCCTTAGGGAGAAGCTCTGTTAATATATATTTTTGGTGTTTCTTGTTTTGTTTTGTTGTTTGTTTGTTTGTTTGTTTGAGATGCCTCCTAATCATGGGTCCCTGTGCATGAAGAAGGTTTTTGGTAAGCGCTGTCTCTGTCTCTCCTACCTATCTCAATGTGGTCCTTTTCATCCTTTGCTATGGAGCAAGTGTTCAACTAGTTCTCAGGTTCTTTTCAGAAGGAATTATTCCTTCTTGAGCTACGTATTTGTTATGTCCATGGAAGGAGGTGAGATCACAATCTTCCTATACCATCATCTTGAACCACCTCCTCTCTGATTCTCCTGACATGTTATACATTCTAATTATTTGTCTCATTTATTTATTTCTCTCCATCTCCTTCTACTATAAGCTCTTTGATGTCAGGATTTTGGTCTGTTTTGGACACCTGTGTGGCTCAGTTGGTTAAGGCTCTGCCTTCAACTCAGGTCATGATCTCAGGGTCCTGGGATCGAGCCCTACATCAGTCCCACTGCTCTGCGGGGTGTCTGCTTCTCCCTCTCCCTCTGTCCCTCTCCCCTGCTCGTGTGCTCTCTCTCTCACTCTCTCATATAAATAAATACATAATTTTAAAAATATACTTTTTGTCTGTTTTGCTCATTGCTGTATCTCCAGATCTTAGAACAGTGCTTGACACATGATAAGCCACATTAAACACTTGTTAAATGTATGAAAAAGACCATTCGAGTGATGTAAGACCCTCCAGGGTCTTATGACCAAATGATGAGATATGGTGGCTAAGCTGCTATACATAAGATAAGGTGAACCCAAGATACTCTGAGGAGTGAGGAAAAAGAAAATAAAGGCAGCATTTAGAAAAAAGAATTTAGTATGGTTGGGGGTACCTGAGAGGAACCAGAGAGAAAGTTCTTCCCTTAGGGTGAGAACAAAAGATTGGGGAAATTAGAAATATTTAAGGGAACTTCTAAACTACTTTGCTGTGGGATATGCAACATAAGTTCCAATCCTCCACCTTCACAAAATGTTTATACCAATTCTTTGCTTGGTGATGCCAAGCCTCACCTGGGTGAGGGGATTCTGACTGGGGAAATGGAAGAAGATTGACTTCTGCATCACAGCTGGCTGAGAATCAACATGCTCAGATGCAGAAGTCAAAGGCCAAGAGCACAGCTGATATCTGAATTGCACATGCAGGCTTTAACCTTGCTGTATATTTCCTTGGCTGCCTTCTGTTGAATAGAATGGTGATTTTAACAAGGACCAGGGTTTTTAATTAATCAGACACAGTCCATTGTGGCTCTGGTCCAATTCATCTTAGGGCAGCTGCTTTTCTACACATCCTTCAATTCATACTTATAATTATTATCAATAACCACCACATACATACACAGTGTGCCAGACACTACAGCCTAAAAAGATGTGATCTCTGAGCTAAACCGCTTAGTTTCTATTTTAGTCATGCAGTCCTAGGATCTTACTCCCCTATTTTTTCTAGTGGGGAGAGCTTATTTCAAGCAGGTAGCCTTTTGAATTTACCTCTCCATGAAATTTTGCTCAAGCCTGTTCTTTGGGAGTGCTGCAGGCAAAGAAATTTCTTTGAGGAACAACAAAGGTGGTCAACGCCGCTGGAGAAGGGACAGAAAATTAAAGTGTGAAGATAAGAATCATGTTATTTTGTATTGTCAATATAAAATCACATCAAGGTAGTACATACAATGATAGTTAAACCTATTCACGGGGAGAAAATAGATATTTGTAGTCTAAAAAGCCATATTAAAAAAAAATCATATAGACATATTTTTTATCTACATCCTGTCTGGCTAACTGCTATTTGCCTTTATTTTAGTCCCATTATATTTCATCAAGTATTAATAGTATGACAGAGGCTAAAAGAGCCCTAAGAATTGTTGTCCTTCTGGAATTTTTTGGAAGTTCTGTTTACATGAAACCGCAGCTTGTCAGAAATCCCTCTCTTACCCATATTTATTGATTACTGAACCCTCCACTTTGAAACCATGAATCTTTCAAGCCCTCTCTCCAAAAGCATTTCTCACTCTCCAGGTTTTCTACAGATAAAAAGACATATATAAACTTCCCCAAATCTCTCAGATTTTAAACTCAATTTTATTTAATTGAATACCACAAAGGCTAAAAAAAACACACACACACACAAAAATGCCATTGTGACACATGGGTGGAACAAGAACAGAGATGAGCAGTGATATCTATGAGGTGGGACTTAATAAAACTTCTTGAAACCAGATCAGCAAGGCACTGTCGAGATATAAGATGAAATATGGGAAGAGCCTTCACTGAGTGTAGTGCTGATTCACTATGCCACACTCTAGCCACGTCCCATCACAAGCAATGGGATTTTTTTTTAAATCCTAAGTTTTTTTAAAAAATACATTTATTGATGCAAGGATGGACAAATAGGCCAAAGAAATAGAACAGGTAACCTAAAACAGACACATACCTACAAGGACACTTCATGTATAATAGAGGTGGCACTTCACAGCCACAAAGAAAGACAGTCACTAAATAAATGGTGTTGAGAGGGGCGACTGGGTGGCTCAGTCAGTTAAGTGTCTGTCTTCAGCTCTGGTTGTAATCTCAGGGTCCTGAGATCGAGCCCCACTTTAGGTTCCTTGCACTCTCGCTCTCTCTCTCTCTGTCTCTCTCTCTCTCAAATAAATAAATAAAATCTTTTTAAAAAGAAAAAATAAATAAATGGTGCTGGAACAGTATGGTTGTCCATGTGGAAAATCTGAAATTGAACACCTACCTTACAGCATACATAATAAATTCCCAATGGATTAAGAATTCATATGTCAAAGGTAAAACACCAAAACTTTCAGAAGAGAATATCTTTATGACCTTACAGGCTAGGGAGCAGAAAAGTTTCTTATTCATAGCACAAAAATAGCACAAACCTTATAGGATGAGATTGATTGGTAAATTGGACTGTCAAGGTTATGAGTTTATATTCATCTAATGACACCATAAAAAAGTGAAAAGGCAAGTCACAAACTGGGAATAAGTATCTGCAATAAGGAAACCAGCAAAGTATTAGTATCCTAAAAATACAAGAAATCTTATGAATAGTTGAAAAAGAAAATAAAAAGCACAACTTAAAATGGGCAAAATATATGAACAAGTACATTGCCTGAATATGCCCAACAAATATGATAATATAGTTAAAATATATGAAAAAAAGATGCTCTTTGTTAGCTAATAGGAAATGGCTAATTATAACAGTGAGATACCACTTCACAACCATTGGATTGGAAAGCAACCAAAGAATGTAATACTGGGCATTTAATGTAAAAGAACAGGAACTCTTGCTCACTGCAAACGGTAGAAAACAATTTGGCATTACCTGGTATGGCTGAAGATGTACATAGCCTATGTATAAGTCATCAATTGCACTGCTAGGTATAGATGCTAGAGAAACTTCTAAAAATAATAACACAAAGTTGTGTAATACTGTACAGTTTGTGAAACATAAGAATTGGTCTATGTAGTCAACAAATAGCTTTTAATCCATTTTTAGTAGGTATTATTAGCTACTTTTCAGAGGTTTAATTATCCTCCTAAGGTCACACAGTTGGTGAGGGGCATTGGCAGTCCCCCTTTTCCTGACAACAGCCCCCACTTTTGGTTGGGCATCTACCCTTCCCTCTCTTATGGGGTCTAGATAAGGCTCCATCCAGATATGATTGATCAAAACACCACAGTGATTAGTTTAGGAATAACATGGGACCCAGGCTTGTCCAATCAGAAAGAAATAGGACTTCCGAGAAAGATTCTTGCCTTTCCATTCTGGTCTGCCCCTGGGAGGAGATGACAACAGAGCTGCCATGAGCTGTCACTTGTAGTCTGAGAATGAAGCAGACAAGCACAAGGTTGAACTGGGAGATGGAAAGAAATCAAGTCTTGATGACATAATTTATACCTTGGAGGTGCTTAAAGGCAGACCTACCCCGGACATCTAGGTTACATAAGCAATAAACTCCCTTTATGTTTAAGCAATTTTGAGTTGCCTTTTCTACAACTTACAACCCAATGAATTCTGGATGATACAATTGCAAAGCCAGAACTAGAGCCCAGGGGTCCCAATGTCCACTGTTCTTTCCATAGCACTACCTAACAAGATGTGGCTAGTAGGGGCGCCTGGGTGGCTCATTTGTCAGGCGTCTGCCTTCAGCTCGGGTCATGATCCCATGGTCCTGGGATCAAGTCCCGCATTGGGCTCCCTGCTCCGTGGGAAGCCTGCTTCTCCCACTCCCTCTGTTTGTGTTCCCTCTCTCGCTGTGTCTCTCTCTCTGTCAAATGAATAAATAAAATCTTTTTAAAAAAAGATGTGGCTGGTGGACTCCAAAACCAACATAAAAAAATATAAGCAGTATTTTGTTTTTTCTATGACAAAAACTGGGTTGGATTTTCTCCCCCAGCCTACTATAGAGAAAAAGACTTCTGCCTTTATATTTTTATGATATTTATAGTTAGTTTGTGTTTTATTCAGTTCAAGGTCAACAGCTTCACGATTGAAGTAGTTTTTTTGTCAAAAATTCCCCTTAGCATAGTTAAGGACAACATTCTGTAATTATAGAGAAATTCATCCAAACCACCAATTGTGTTTAAAAGTGACCAAAGTAAGGGTATATGTTAAATTATTATCACAAAAGGGATTTAGACTATTTAATTAAACAACACAAAGGAGGTATGGAAAGGCTGTAGGTAAAATTAACCAACAATACAGAGCCCTAAACAATACTGCTTCTTCACACAGGAGAGTGGGAGACTGTCAGAGCTGTCACCAGGATGTTCTTGTCTTCTGACAGAGGCTGACTGCACTCAGAGAGAGGATCCACCTTGCCAGCTGGAGTCAATGAACTGGAACTGAGGGGCTCTGAAAACCATGCCCATAACTGCAAGACCACAATTCCCAAACTTGGTCTGACAAGTGTGAATGTGTTTATAAGGACAACGGAACAGGATATTTGAAAGCAGGACTTCCCAGGAATCCCAGTATAGTGATCATCAACATAGACAATAAAAGCCATCCTCAGTCAGAACAAATAGGTCAGGATATCAAAGAATGAGCATGAGATGTCAACACTGCTGCCAAAATTGCAAAGCACTGAGAGTTACTGGTCTTCAAAATCTCCCACTGTTTGTTAGCCTCCCTTCCTGAACCTCCGGCTTCCCTTCTTTCTCTCCCCTCTGGCTCCAGCAACCTGATTGCTTTGTCTGTGGAAAACACTACAATGAGGCACTCAGTTCAAACAAAGTCTCTGGTAAAGAGCTTAAAGCTACAAAATTTATTTCTTTCTTTCTCTCTTCCTTCCTTCCTTTCTTTCTTTTTTTCTTCCTTTCTTTCTTCCCATTTCACTTATCAAAATTTCTATTCCCTCACAGAATCAAGAGCATTGGAGCTATGAAGTGCTAGGTTACAAGCCAAGTGGTGCCACTTACAAACTTATGAAACTGGGCAAGTTAGTTAACATTCCTAAGCATCAATTTCGTCATCTGAAAAATGGGAATAATAATAGCCTCCAACTCATAGAGTTGAGAGAATTTAATGAGATAAAGCATGTCATGAGGTTTACCCAATGGATGGTTCATAGGAAAAGCCCAATAAAAATTGGTAATTATTAATGCCACGACTAATAATAATAGTAATGAAGATAAGGATGAGCAATAGGTTTAGCTAATCCTACAGGAATTTGTCTATTTTTGAAAAGGAGTTTAATTGCCAGTTGACATTTTTTGGAAGTATCCATTTCCATTTTGCATACACTATTCTGCCTGTAGGGCTTTCTGGGGGAACAGACCATGTATCATTTACTGTCATAAATTTCCATATTCCTTTTTCACAGACTCCATCAGCTCTGAAATAAGAAAGTTTTCATACATAGCATGTAACCAACACAAGCGATGCAAAACAGTGCATCAGCCCGGAGATCTGATACTAGCAATATACAAGAAGACCTTTTCCCCTTTTTCTTGGTGATTTACTTTATGAATAAATTGCTTTTCTTTAAAGGTCACTTTGTTGTTTTAGAACACTTTACACCTGACTCTATCCTTTTACTGTAGGGAGTTGCACAAAGGACAATTTAAGCAAAACTCTTAAGATTTCATCTACTACATTATCACAGTTCTCCCAGAGAAAAATACAATTCAGGATATTGACTAAGTAAGGTGGTTTGCCTGAAAATATAAGTTTTATCAAAAATCAAAACAATAAAAAATCTCTTTTATATATCTTCCACCTGCGTGAGATAAAATAGTTAATTATGTTTAATGTTTATTGAATACTTATGGTATATTCAGCAATATGCACTAAGGGTTTTATACATGTGATCTCATCAAGTCCTGACAATTATTTTATATGGTAAGTTATGATTATTCTCATTTTTAAAATAAGAAAAGTATGGCATAGGGCTATTAAGTAACTGAGCCAAAGTCACACAACTAACAAGGGATGAGTAGAGGATGAATTTAATCATCCTCATCTCTAATCCAAACTGGTTACTCAGATTAGCTAGACCTAAATTCTTGGTCAAGAACCAAACCACTCTCTAATACCTCCAAAAGTAAATGTTGGGAAATGTAAATTAGGATAGCTTTGAAGACCTGAATCAGAACACCCACTTCTAGTAAATCTTGTAGACTCTACCCTCTTAATCTTCTTTGGACTATCCATCCTGAACTTCCTATCCACTAAGGTGGGATCTGAGAATTTCCTAATTTTAAGGCAGATTCATTATGGGAGAAAAAATCAGATGTAATAATGATGATCTGCCCTGGACACATACTATTTCTTTCTACTCTCCTTATAGTTTTTTGAGGTGGGAATTGCTGCCACTTTACATATGAGAAAATAGGTTCTGAGACATTAAAACAGAGACCAGGGCCCAATCTCAGCCTACAGGGATGTTCTTTTTGACCTATAGAATGGTATTAAAATATTTAAGCCAACATTTAAATATTAGATTACATGCTAAAAATCCATATTCCTGCATTCTGTTGAGAATTTCAAATTCCTGGAGACCCTACCCAAATTCCCTCATGGCGATTAATGATTAAACCTCAAGAGTAGTTGCCCATGGTCCACTCTCTCCAGCATCATTGGCCCCATCAGCCAGCATCAATCATTTTATTGTCCAATGTTCATCAATCATGAGTCACTATTGGTTTCCACTTCCTGTGAGAACAGGTAGAATATTATGACCAATTGTTGACCCATCTACAAAAGGCCTTGGCCATGGGAAATCCTCACTCTGACATTGCCACCAACTTTGAAAGAGGCTAAAATGCCAGAAGAGCTACAGAGGAATGACATAGACGCAAGGACACTCAATGTATTCTCTCCACCTATTAGAAACACTATTTGCCACAGGACACTATTCTAAAAATTGTTTCAGAATATCCCGTCATTCATTGTTTTGTATAAGTGTCTATTATATGGACGTCCCTTGTTGTTTTGCCACATGACTTTCATAGGGGCAATTGTAATGAAAGACTTAGAAAGATAATCCAGTATTCATTTTTCCCTTCCTTTTAGTAATAGGATCCTGAGCTTCAGCTAGGCATATAACCACCCAACAAGAAACTACAATCCCCAGTCTCCCTTGCAGTTAAGCCATGTGACTTACTTCAGGCCAGTGGGATGTGGGCACAAATGTCATAAGCAACTTCTGGCTCTTCTAAAAGATTGACCTAGACACTTTTTTTCCCCTTGCCACCAACATGCAAATGAATCAGCATCAGCCATGTAGATATTCAGGAGATTATAAGGTAATGAGATGGAAGGTAGCGGGGTCTCTGAATGTTTCTGTATAGCAGAGGCAGCCTACCAGCTCAAGATAGCTCATTCTAGACTGTTTCTTGGGAGATAAATAGATTTTTACTTACTTAAGCCACTCCAGTTTTATGTCTTTGTTACAGCAACCTTTCTCCCCTTATCCACTCCCACTCTTCCCATTTTCAGTAAGCTTTGTTCTTCCTCAGATTTGAGAGGATAGTATCTCTTTCCTGCACCACATGAAGTATAGCTGAGATCCTGACACAGGTTCCTGGGAGCAGTGTGACCTTGGCAAGTTACTTATTTCTGAACCTGATCTGCAAAAGAATAGTTGGAAGGATTTGTTAAAAGGAGAGAGGACAGGTACCTCTACCTTGTACTCTGGGGCTTCTTCAGCCTATATTTTAGCCAAACCACTCTCCAACCCATTTTTCTCAAATGCGTACTTGAGCTCATAACTCCACATTAAAATCTGTCAAGAGCAACCCCATTGCCCTTAGGAGAGAATCCAAACTTCCAAAACAAGTATGAAAGGCCCCAGGTGATCAGGCCCCAGTGTCCTCTTCTGGCACACTCTCCAAACAGCCAAGGATGCTGTCACTGAGTTGGGAAAAGGCCCCTTTATCAGCCAGGCCTGTAATTCTTGTTTTAAGGCCTTGCACTCTGAGTTTCCTACAGCTTAGCAAACCAGGAGTCTGTACAGTGTAGAGGTTAAGACGAGAAGCATCAGACAGACTTGGGTTCAAACACTGTCTTTACCACTTCATGATGTAATCTCTGTCAAAGGATTTAACTTCCCTGTAAAATGAGTATAATACTATTAGACACTGCACAGTTGTTCCTGTTGTTAACTCAGATAATGTAAAGAAGGCACTCAGCCGAGTGTCTTGTATGCAGTGACCACTCAGTAAATAGTTATCTTCATTATTGCAGCTCTCCTTACTAGCTTTTTTAGTTTGTTACAGTATAGAAGAAGAATGAAACAACCCCTACCCCAAGGTCCCAGTCTCTGCCTGAGGATATGTTATGGGCAGGATGCATTGAGCGTCACATCCCAAATTATATCTCCCTAAGGACAGTCTGCCGGTGATCCAGAATGAAACCCAGGCCTTTTCCCATGCACCTGTCTATTCAATGCATCCTAGGAGAGTTTAATAAGTGACCATAACATCCTGATTCATGAGCAGCCGAGTCTCAGCCTTCTTGTGCCCAGTCATCTGTTCCAAATCCCTTTCTACCCCTTTCCCCCTATTGACTCTGGCTTTTGGAGGTCTCTCTTAGAACCCTCCAGGAGAAAAGTCCCTTGTGTAAAATATCCAAAGCCTAGCTGCATTGTCTAGTCATGCATTAATTAAAACAACAAGCCAGGAATCAAAAAGTAATTTTTAATTAGCGTTTTACTGCAGTTTCTCTCAAAGAACACCAAAGAGGGAACACAGAAGAACTTGTTAGATATTCTTCCTTCCCTTCATTCATTTTCAATTATTCCCAAACCCTGCAGCTGTCCCAAAGTCTCTCAGCCTTCTCTTTAGAACTAGGCACATGCACACACACACACACACAAACACACACACACACACACACACACACACGGTGTGCACACACGCACGCACACAGCCCAGAAGAAGTGTGCCAGAGCCAGCTTGCACCAGCTTGAAAGAGCCGATTGTTAAATTTTCAGGAATTTTTCCAGCTGGTTGTTAAACATATCCATTATTAAAAATTAAATTATATAAACTTACAACAAAATAGATTATAAACAAAGGTGGTAAACATGCAATCGACCGAGGGAAAAAGTCCATGCCAAAAAGTGAGTGGATCTGAAAACAATTATGCTGAAACCAGGCAAAAGAAGAGCACACAGTCCATGATTCCTTTTATAGAAAACGAATCTGTAGAGATTAAAATGCAGATCAGAGGCTGTCTGAGGGTGGAGGTAAGGAAAAGTGGAGACAGAGAGATTGCAAAGGGGAATAAGGAAATTCGGGGGAGTGATGGATAGGTTTATCCTCTTGACGGTGATGCTGGTTTCATAGGTGTATATGGGTGTCAAAACTCTTCAAATTGTCTACTTCAAGCACCTGCAATTCATTGTAAGTCAGTAAGCTGTTAAATAAACATTCAAAAGCCATCACTTTCTAATTATTTTACTACATTTCACCTCTATGTACATCTTCGTATCCGTATTGTGGAAATGCTATATAACAGTGCTTCTTGGCGTCTCTTCCTATTCTGTGTTCAGCGACATTATGTCAGGAGCTTGAAAATTAGCCATGGAGAGAGTGTGTACACCATGGAAATCAGCAAGCATTACAAATTAGGGCTTGATTTTTGTTTGTTTGTTTGTTTTATTGAAATCTAGATTTAAGAACGTCATGGGAAAATGCTAATAAGACAGATTAAACTCTAAAGTACGTTGTGCCTATAGCCATTACATTATGAATAGGCATAAAATTAAGAAACTATTCTTTCAGTATTCAAAAACTATTCTCTGACCCACTGGTCTCTCACTTGCATCACTGATGAATGAGTAAAGTTAAATGTATTCTTTTTTGTTTCCCCTTCTTAGGTCTAAGTTGTTAACATCAAGGAACATATTAACCAACGTTTATGTCAGAAGTATATTCATTTGTCAATTGCAGAGCATACCAGAGCTCAGTGAAAATCAATAGAAGCATTCTGTGAGAATCAATTGTTTATATAGAATTTATAATGGAAGGTATACACATTTTATCATTATTTGTAAACTGTTGTTTACAGCAACTGTTTATTGCTACAGTTACAACGGTTTATTGCTACACAATAAAATCTATGATAAACTTATGTATGTGATGATGCATATACGGTGTTTTGTTTTTTTCAACATTTTTTTCAACATTTACCAGCACTGTCATCTTACAGTCATTACAATGTTTGCAAGATAAGAATTCCATATTCCAGTTTCCCCTGCTCTGTTTTCACCTTGGTTCTTTATGATGAAGCTTTATGACACAGCTTTCTTTATTAGGTAGATTGAGGGCATTTTGTTGTTTCTGTTTGTTTTTCTTTTTTCTTTTATCTGTCCATTTTTCCCAATTTCAGAAAATAAGAAAGGAGGACTCCGGACTGACCAAATAAGCAAGAACCTTTCCTAATATTTAGCAAAGGATTGCAACCACTTCAATATAGTCTGCTTTCTTTTCCTTTATTTCTGCTGCATGCATATTTTTGGCCTCGTGCTTTAGAGCTGACAAGGTGCTTACACGCAACTGTGCTTGCTTTAACCAGCTGGCTACACTCACTTCCGCATTTCCCCCTAAGCTGCCTCTCTGGGGTCCTGTTGTAAAAGCCTGCATGCATTTGCTGAAGGCATGGCAAAGAGAAGTACAGGTGTTCATTACATAACATCGACCGAGCTTGGGGGTAACAAAGACTTGACCATAAAATCATATCAACACTCCGATTACAGAGATAGAAACACTTCAAAGCCTTTCCTGCCAGGCCTGGAAAGACACAAGAATGAAAGTACTCATTTGTTGGGGTGGTAAAAATGCAGGAGCACTTTTGTCCCATGTTTTGAATTTGAATTCTATCAATACTGCTATGACAGTGCTGTTTGAATAACTATATCAATAACAAGGGGATTTATTTACGTACAGCATATAAAGACTTTGCTTTTTTCCTCTGCACCCTAAGGCACAAAGTGGAGGACAGACGTCCTCATACTCACCTGACTCTGCAACTCTGTTTATCCCGTTCCGGATCTCTCCTGTTCACTCCATACTTGTCTCCTCACTTCCCTCCACAACCACAGCTTTTGTTGACACTCCTGCCAGCCGGCCTGGGCAGCTGTTTCCTGACCCCTCACACTCTTCACAAGCTCACCCTTCTCCTGCCCCTGCTGTAACCTCCTGAACACGTTCCATTTCCCTGCAAAGGCTGCATGGTCATCAGGAAACAAAGCTAATATATCCAATATGTAGTCTGCTACAGTTACAGAGGCATAAACAGTAGGCAGGCTTCCTGGTAGAGGATCTACGTAGAGACCCTCCCCTTCAAGAAAACTTGCTCAGATCTCCCCCATTTCCCAAGATGGGATTGGAAGCCCTTTCTATGTCCTCTCATGGAAGTTCACCTGTATACTTACCAAGTGTGCTATCTTTGCCCATTGACTTATCTGTCTCCACCCTATATTGGAATCACTTTGGTATCCCCACTTCTGGCACTTTTCTTACATGGAGGACATGCTCAGTAAATCTTTGCCAGATGAATCAAAGAATAAAAGTCCTGTGCATCTGGATTGCTGAGGAAGTACCAGTTAGCTGAAAGGATGAGAAATGCTGTCTCCTAGGGTTGCTGTGTACGGCTGGACAGGTGGTGCACTTCAGAGCTTTAGAAAGGCATGATTTATGTCATGTGAATATGTCAGTGAATGGCACCCCCAGGAACCACATGAGGAAAGTCTACTCCACCCTGAAATTTTCATTCCTTGAGGCAGAGATTCTGCCTTATTCACTTCAATTCTGCAAGCAACATCTAGCACAGTGCTCCATGTCCAATAGATTCAACTGGCTTTTAGGAGAAGGGATATGCGTATTCAAATGAATTATTTTGAAGATTTTATTTATTTATCTATTGAGAGAGCAAGAGAGTGCATGAGCAGGGGAAGGGGCAGAGGGAGAGGAAGAAAGAATCTGAAGCAGACTCCATCCATGCTGAGCACAGAGGCCGACATGGGGCTCAACCCCACAGCCCTGAGATCATGACTGGAACCAAAATCAAGAGTCAGATTCTCAATCAACTGAGCCACCCAGGAGCTCCTCAAATGAATTTTTTTAATAAAGCTATGGTAGTCAAAGAAACACCCTTCTTTGTGTTAAAGCTATTTTCATCTTTAGATCTATGGTGAACAGTCAAAAATAATGTCTTTTCCTTCCTACAGGAATTCATTCATTGAACAGAGTTTCCTGAAATATCTACTATGTACACAAGTACTGCCCTGGACACTGAGGATAAAGCATTGAGCAAAACAAAGTCCCTGTCCTTGTGGGAGCTTACACTTGAGTGAAGAACGACAATAAACGTATTAGCAAAAGAAATGTCTAATATGATGTCAGCTAGTAGGAACTGATATGAAGAAATAACAAGATATGATTAATGACAAGTTAGGGGACAGAAGGAAACTGGGAACAATTTTAGATAAGTTGGTAAGAGCAGAACTCTGTGAGGGGGTGGTATTCAAGCATCCCTAAAGAAATAATATAATAGGGGCACCTGGGTGGCTCAGTGGGTTAAGCTTCTGCCTTCGGCTCAGGTCATGATCTCAGGGTCCTGAGATCGAGCCCCGCATCAGGCTCTCTGCTCAGCAGGGAGCCTGCTTACCCCTTCCCCTGCCTGCCTCTCTGCCTACTTTCTCTCTGTGTCAAATAAATAAATAACATTTTTTTAAAAAGAGATTCACATCTTTTTAAAAAAATAATATGATAATTAATAATTAATAATAAATAATATTAATAATAAATAAATAATACTAAAGAAAGTGAAGAAGAAAGTCATGCAGATATCCAGGTAGAGAAATGCTCACAAGGCTGAGGGCAGAGCAAGTGGAAAGACCTCCAGTGTGGGAATGAGTAAGCGTGGTGTGCTTGCGGAAGGGCAAAGAGGCCAGCAGGAGTGAGAAGAGTGGGAGAAGAAAAATTCCAGAAAATTCTCGCATTCTGCTCTCCTCTTACTAGGTTCCATGGACACCATGAAAGCCTTTTTAAAGTTAAAAATCAGTTGTTCTCTTTTAAAAGTCACTCCTTACCTCAGGCTAGCAGTTTATATCAACCATTCAAAGATTTTTTTTTAATATCTTTACATTCCAGACCTATGTTTTTTTTTATATTAAACCCTAGATATTTAAAAGGAAGGAAGGAGGGAAGGAAGGGAGGAAGGGAGGGAGGGAAGAAGACAGAAAGACAGACTTTCATTTCTCCAAGCAGTACAAACTTTTTTTTTTCCTTTAAGGAATGTGAGTGTGAAGGCGACTGCTTCTCCATGTGCCCACTCCTATCCTGAACAAGTCATCATATTTTTGCTAATTATCATTTCAAAAATGGCCTTCTCCTGACCTTGCCCCAATTTGTGAGCTTCTCCTGTGTGCTGGTTACTGGCAGTATGACCAAAAAGCAAGATGGCAGAGGCAAGAAGGAACAAGAGTCTCAATATGAAAAATAAAGAGGGATGAATTTCTAGGTCTTTGCTTCTCAAAGCATATAATATAAAAAGACAATTTGCCATTGCTCCTTACAAGGAGAACTTCATTAAATATTACACTTTTCATCCTAACAGGGTGTTCCTTGTGTTCCTGATTAACAGAGTCAAATCTGACCAAAGCATTTCTTCTCTTATTCTAGAAGGCAGGCAGAGTAATATATTGAAGGTGCTATTGTACTCTAGAAAAGAATCTCTGCATAGTTTTTTTTTCTACCATAAAAGACTGAGCAGTCTGGTTACATGAAATCCTTAATAATCAGATGGGTCATGCTGAGGATATTCTTTTCTTAGTGTGGACCAAGTCATAACATTGGAAAAACCCCAGTCAATTTCATTTGATCACTGCGAAAGTATTTCTCTCTTTCTCACACCCCATTCCCAGAAAATGATTGCTTATTTGGTCGGTTGAAATAGGAACCACATTCAGATTAGAGCTTCCGAAGTATCAAGGATAAAGCATACTCAGTGACCTTGCAAATAGTGGTGGAAACACTAATTACTCTTTCATAAAACCTGGACAGGAAGTGATAAAGAACACACCTCTCCCTTTGCTAGCTTAGTTCTCTGAAAAATTTGTAGCTCAGAATTTGGGATGCAGAAGAGAAGGTGCCTGAATTTTGAAAAAGCTCCCCTGATAGCATGATGAGTCTCTTACAACATTTTCTCTTCCTTTTTTTATTGTTCCTCTGTTTTACAGCTACATTTATGTTTATCAATTTATTATTTATTTATAGAAGTATTACTTCCCTTTTTTTTGAGAGGTGGGGGGAGGCGTAAATGGTGGGAAAGGAGAGGTGAGGGGAGTGGAGAGGCAGAGGGAGAGGGAGAGGGAGAGAAAATCTCAGGCTCCACACTCAGCTAGAGCTCCATGTGGGGCTCCATCTCACCACCCTGAGATCATGGCCTGAGCCAAAATCAAGAATCAGATGCTCAGTCAACTGAATCTCCCAGGTGCCCCCAAGAAGTATTGCTTCTTTATCCCCTACTTTACCATCTCAAATTTTGAAGAGGTATTGTTTCTTTCTTCTCCTATTCTCCCTCTGTTGTATTACTTTCTTCAATATTTCTGCTTTTTCCTTTTATTCCTTCTCTCACAACTGATCCTAATACAGAATTCAAGCTTATTATAAAATAATTACTGTATCTCTGAAATTAAGTTCCTGTTCTTCATTCTTCATTGTAAGATCAGAGTTTGGAGGAGGAGAAATGAAGTAACATTTATGGAAGACTTTGGTGCCAGACATTATGCAAGGTGCTTTAAAGGCATAAATTCATTTAATCATTTTAACAGCCTGTGGTAGATTAGATTATTGTTCAGAAATATTCACTCCCTCCCCCTCACTCTCATGGGAAGTGTATATTTCCTGCTCCAGGGGTGGTGGGTTTGCATATATGACTTACTTTGGCTTCTGTTGGGCAGGTGTACTTCCTCTACCCTTGACTTCCGTCTCAGTCATGTCACAAGCGTTGGCCAGTAGGGTGTTAGTAGATGTGATACAAGCAGAGACTTGATATACAAGGAAAAATATTCTTGGGAAAACATCTGGTCCCAGGAGGATGGGGCTCTCAGAGAACAAAACCACTCCAACTTATATTAGCAGACTCCCAGCTGACCCCAGGGCTCCACAGATGCAGGACATCAATAAAAGTTCATTGTATTGTCCCACTCAGATTTTGGAACTTTTGTTACACAGCAATAGCTAACCAATACACCTTTCTGTGAGGTAAGTAATAGTATCCCCCTTTCTTAAAAAAAGATTTTATTTATTTATTTGTCGGAGAGAGAGGGAGTGGCATGCAGAGCAAGCAGAGGGAGAAGCAGGCTCCCCACTTCTGACCCTGAGATCAGGACCTGAGCCGAAGGCAGAGCTTAACCGACTGAGCCACCCAGGCATCCCAGTAGTATCCCTTTTTAATCAAAATGGAAACAGAGTGAGAAACAAGCCCATAGTCACACAGCTAGTATGCTGCTGAGCCAAGATTCACACCAAAATCTGTCTGCTCTCGAATCTGGTGTTCCTTTACCTACAGCATATGCTTCTCCTTCAAACTTTATATTCCTCTTTCCATAAATCAAAATAAATTTGATTTTTGCCTTGCCAGGGTCTCTCGGAGGATTTTTACTGAGCTCAATAGCTCTGCCCCCAGAAAGTGTCTTCATTCTCCTGCCCAGAAATTCGACTTCCCAGAATCATAGTTCTCTTTTATTCTATGAGTTCTTAGTGCAGCCCCCTGATAACAGGAATAAAAACCTAATAACTGGTGATTCTAAAAATGTAATTTTTATATTCATGTAATTTGTTTTTAAGCTCAGAATTGATCAGATATGAAGAGCAAGTACATAAGTGATGGATAATCATTTCCTCCCTCTTCTAGCCTCGAGGCAAGTAGATGATAAAGTGGGAGTATTCAGAGTGGCGGGCTCTGATAACACAGTCCTCAGAGCTCTCTCGGCAGGAATTGGTGGTGTTAATGCTGAGTCACATGCCATTATTTTTCAGAACTGATAGTGTGCGGAGAAACACCTGAAAAATGAGGGAATAGGACAAATACAGGGCCCATTGTTTTTAAGAGGTCTGAAGACTCCCCTGGGTCTTTGAAATTGATCAGTTCTCATCAATATCTGAAAAGGTATTAGAAAAAGATAGTCAGTTTGCAGCAATGCTGTAGTCAACTCAATTGCCAGCCAGAAGGGTATTCATTTTGCTAGCTTAACCCTCTGTGGTTGATCTTTAACTATCATCCCAGGTGGTTGCAAAAGTCTACAGAAAATACTGGGGTTGTTGGTAAATCTATCTTCGGGATATAATGTAGTGTTTCTCTGCCTGGGCACTGTTGACACTTGGGAGCTGCCCTGTGCTTTATAGATGTTTAGCAGTATACCTGGCCTCTACCTGTTAAAGGCCAATGTCTCTACGTGTTGCCAAATGCCCCCTGGGAGTCTAAAACTTGCCCCTGATTGAGAACCTCTCAGGCACTCCCTCTACTTACATAAATGTATAACACACTATAATGGGATCTTCTTTATTTCAGCCTGACTAGCCTCTGAGTATGTGTTTCGCAGGCCTTGCCCACACTGATGTCACACAGATAGTCAGCCCTGCTCAAAGCCCCAGAGTCTCAACCTGTTCCCTATGAGAAATCAGCAGGGGCTGTCCCATAGGCATTCCTGAAGAGGGCTTCAGGCACTGCTAACCCAGGGTGCTTGCCACTCTTTCCTCCTCTGCCCCAGGCTCCCTACCTCCAACCCCCGCCCTGGGCATCTGCCTCTCCTCACCCCAGGAAGCCATCTGAGGACACCTCCCTGGGTTAGTGCTGTCAGTGCCTGTCGGGATATCTGTGCTGTCTCTGGGAACATTCAGAGACGCCAGCCCTACAGATGGCAGACTGATCCCACCTTCCCTGGAGTGCTCACTGTCCCACAATCATTCTTGGCTTCCTGGAAGACAGACTCTGTGGGCCATGCTGCATCATCTGGGCACCAAAAGAATACTATTTGTGCCTTGCCTTCCTCCTCCTATCTCACAGACTCTGTCAGGAAAAGAGTCCTTTGGGCTCGGTGGTTCTCAAGTCATTAGGCCTGTGAGTTTCAAAGTTAGTTGTATTAAGAATCGCCTGATGGGGTACCTGGGTGCCTCAGTTGGTTAAGTGTCTGCCTTCAGCTCAGTCATGATCCCAGGGTCCCACTTTGGGCTCCCTGCTTGGCAGGAAGCCTGCTTCTCCCTCTCCCACTCCCCATGCTTGTGTTCCCCCTCTCACTGTGTCTCTCTCTGTCAAATAAATAAATAAAATCTTAAAAAACAAACAAACAAACAAAAAAGAATCACCTGAGAGGGGCGCCACGCCTGGGTGGCTCAGTTGGTTAATCAACCGGCTTTTGATTTGGGCTCAGGTCACTATCTCAGGTCGTTGGATCACACACTGCTAGCCCCCTCTGCTCCTCCTCCTGCTTGCTCCCTCTCAAATAATGAAAAAAATATTTAAAGAAAAAATTCACCTGAGAGATTTCCTTAAAAAGAAGACCCTGATTCCAGGATATCTGGGGTGGGGCCCAAGGCCTTGTATTGCTTGCAAGCTCCCAGGTGGGAATGGCCCTGCACCGCGACTGAGGTTTTAGTAGGTGTAAGAATCATCTGGGGTGCAAATTCCTACGCCCTGCCACCCGGAGATTCTGATTCAGAGGGTCTAAGTGGAACCCAGGCATCCATGCTGTCAACAACCTTCCCTAGGCAGTTCAGAGTCCATACTTTGAGAAACGCCTCATTGCTGTAGCCCTTATTTTAGAAGACTGAGAAATACCTTCCCAGGGGCTAGATCTATCCATGAAGCTGTGGAACTAGTTCCACATGAAGGTCCTCCTCCTGGTTGTAAACTCTCTCCCTACAGGCAAATCCCCTTGTGCAAATAGCTGCCCGTGGCCAGCATAGGTCATCAGATAAACCCAAGTAAGTCCAAGCCGCCAGCAGTTGCCTAGATCACATGTCTGCTGGGTCTTCAGCAGACTGGAAAGAGGGAAAGTTTGGATCTCCTTCTATGTTAGGATACAAGGAGAGCCTTTTAAATGGGAGACACAATTACTAACCCATACAGAATGTTTGCACATTATCCAGGCATCTAGAAATATAGAGTTGGAAAATCCTGGGCCTCATGAATTTTGAGCCCACATCTCGGGGCCTTTTAAATGAGCAGTTCCATCTGACATAGAAGATTAGAGATGTGCATTGCCTGGAACCTCTTCCGGTGTCTTAGACTTTCAAGGTCAAATATGTCTTTTGAGTATTTATGGCAAGGAAGAAGGTTTGGAAGAACCTCTCTAGGTTAAAATCCACAGAGGCTTCCTTCTCTGGTGTTCATCAACAGAATTCCCTCTTGGTACCCTTTACCCCAAAGAATCACACTTTCCCCTCAAAACAGGCTGGCAACATCAATGAAAAACAGAATAGTTCCAGCAAAGGAGAGAGAAAGAGAGAGGCCCTAGGGTTTAAGAGAGAGAGCGAGTAGTACAGTTTTATGATAACACTTATATTTTTGTTAAGATTTATTCACTTATTTGAGAGAGACAAACAGAGAGAGAGAGTGCAGGGAGATAAAGAAAGAGAGAGAGAGAGAGAGAGACAAGTAGACTCCCCGCTGAGTGGGGAGCCGGATGCATGGCTCAGTCCCAGGACCCAGAGATCATGACCTGAGCCAAATTCAAGAGCTGGACACTTAACCAACTGAGCCACCCAGATGCCCCTTTGATACACTTATCTACCAGGGGCCCCCAGGATTGACAGTAGAAGTCTGCAGGACTGGGAGTGAATGTTAAGAACAAATAGTGAGGGGCGCCTGGGTGGCTCAGTGGGTTAAAGCCTCTGCCTTCGGCTCAGGTCATGATGCCAGGGTCCTGGGATCGAGCCCCGCACCGGGCTCTCTGCTCGGCGGTGAGTCTGCTTCCTCCTCTCTCTCTGCCTGCCTCTCTGCTTACTTGTGATCTCTGTCAAATAAATAAAATAAAATAAAAAAGAACAAATAGTGAGATCCTACTACGTACCAGCCATCCTCATGCATTACCTCTTATCACCCTTAAGAGGAAAATGAGATCTCATCACTCCCATTTTATATTTGAAGACATGAAGTTCAAAGAATTTGAGTGTTAAAAAAAAAGAACTTATATTCCTGGCCCATGGGAGCTGCCCTGTCAGCCCTGTGCAGTGTCCACAGAAACTTCTATCTCGTTTAAGCCACTGTCACTTGGGGGGTCTTTCTATGATGGTAGCTGAAATGAATTAACTAACTAATGTGACCAGATTCCGCACCCCAAGTTACTAGGATATATATAAATATAACATTTAAATACCATAATTTGGAAGATTTTATATCATTTTTCTGAGTGTTTGCCTTCATAGCCTTTTTGCGCATGAATTAAAAAGGTGAATTATTCACCGCTGTGACCTTTGGTCCTTCTCTAAGCTCACCCCCACATCACCACTAACAGCTAACACCAATAATGGCATCTATCAAGTTCTTCAATAAGTACAGTATACAAAGCAATGTCCTGACAGATTTGGCAGGATCAGGCTAAATCTACCCAGGAAGAAAATGTCATTTTCTATTTTCATAATAGACTTTTGAGGAAACCTATCCTATTGCTATCCTTCTTTATGAGAGCTATATTGCAAAGGATGAACTACTAAGCCAAAGCAGATCGATAAATATGCCAAGGTAGTTCATCTCAATTCCAGTTTTCTCCGGTTCTAACTTCAAAATAGACATACATCTCATTGCACACTATTTTTATAAGAAGAAATGGTCAACATTTTACATTTGAGGCTACGGTCCAGCCTCCTAATCTTGTAAGAAATATGGATACAGTGACCATACAGCCCAGCTCTTCCAGAGTCAAACCGATTTCAAATGTTTTTCAATGTCATCCTTGGGTCCTGGTCTGTGGTTCACCTCTGCACCTGAAAATGCATTCTTATTTTTCCCATTTAAAATAGTGAAATAGAGATACCTCCCAATCTGAAAGTGTGTGAACTCACACTTTTTCTGGAATGAATTTGATTCGAATGACATGAAACCGTCTTGAATCTCCCTGGACTTTCAGTTCTGTCTTTCCTTCTCTTTCCCAAGGGCTTTCACCAACTTCTACCACGTCCCATTTCTGTTACTTATGTAATCATTATTATGATAGTTGCTCAGTTTTGCTTTTGTTCATGTGTACATTGGTATGTGTCTGTCTCCTTGCTTAGACAACGAAAACAGGGGCCTGTGGCATTTGCTTTTGTATCCATATGTCGAACGCATAGGCTGGTGCATAATATTTGTTCAATAATCATGTATTTTAAGTAATCAAAAATTAATACGGTTTGGCTCATAGGTAAGTGCAGAAGTGGGGTTTCTGGACACTACAGAGAATGCTGAGTCTGTTTAAGATGGATCACCCAGGCAACATGAGTGGCTTGGAGGGGGGGGACTCGGGGAGGAAAGGAAATACCGTGTTAATGGGGAAGATGAAAAAGACCCAACGACAAATGTTACCCTCATCCAATTTTGTCTAGAGCTCATCATGTCCACGGCAATCACAGAGAGCTAAATTTAACAGCTGGAAGTGAGGTCAAGGGCCAAGGGCATACTTAGTGGAATTAGAAATTAAATTCTGAAGCTGAAGAACAAAGGATAAATGCTCTACTGGCAGTACTACGCTCTAAGAACATCCTCAAGAAAAATAATCCCCGTTAATTTAAAGAACAAGAAATATGGTTCAAAAGAAAGATTATCTCCCTACTCTATACAAAGCTAATTGCTGGACACTCTTATTGACCAATAAGGTGAGGTGAGATCATGGTAATGTTCTTTTCAGAGCAAATGTTTTCTTGGGGCTTTTACCAGGAAACTGGGGACCTCACATGGGATGCTTAACAAATTAAATCAGGCAAAATTTCAAGGATACTCAAAAGACTCTTTTTTTTTTTTTCATTTTTATCCGCTAGCATAGGAGATGCACAGGAAGGGGACATTTTCTTCAAGTGATGTAGGAGAGCTTGGATCTGGGCCCTCAGACCTCACTTCCTATAGTGCCCTCATCCATCAATCTGAATTTATGTACCGAGCAGACAAAACTCGCCAAAAAAGTTAGATTATTCCAGAGTTTAAAAGAGGTCTGCAGTTTGCATATTTCTTGACTTATTCAAGAAATCCGGATGCTTCCCCCAAGTTCCGATTTTTGATCTGTGATTTTTATTTTTGCCTCGGTTGACAAAAGATGGTACATCCTCTCTTGGCATTCTGCACCCCCAACTTAGTCACTAGAAGCAGATGGCTATGAACATGTGATCAAACTTATATTTTTAATGATTTCTTTTTTTACAGAGTCAATATATCAATACATGAAAGCAGGCAGTCTGGTAGCCTAAAATAATAAGCACTACAAAAACTTCCGACGTTTGAAGTGGAAACTTTGCTCTTGTGCCTTCCCTCCACCTCTAAACGCTCAGCTGCTTCAGCCTGTGAAAGTTCACCTTCCTTTGTTCACGCTGTTCATTAAACTGAGGGCAGCATTGTTACCAAGTCTGCTCTAATATAAAAAACCAACACTTCGCCCTGGCAGTTTGATGCGCACAGATTAGAATGGAGGCTTTTCACTCAATGGGTAGCCTCCACTATGTTTCCTTTTCCTTTAAAGTAACAATCATCAGCTACTTGTGGTTATCCAGGTTTTTCTTGATGCTGTTTTCCCACTCAGATTAATTAAATCCTTTGTTGATATAAATAAGGTTTGGGTTTCACTGAGCTCAGCAAAAGGAAAAGCGCGTTTGGGAAAGTTCTTTAGTAGAAAACAGGAGAAATACAATTAGATGAGCTCAAGCTCACCAAGGAGAAGGCTTTATTGTAAGCTGGTACCATCTCAGAATCATGGAGGATGTCAAAGTAGTAAGATATATGGCCTCAGGAGAGAAGAATCTGGGAATCAGAAAGCCATGAGGACAGATTGAGCAAAGGTGTCTTCCACATTCTCTCTCCACAAACCAGGCTTATCTGCAGGTTCAGCCAAGAGACAGACTCTGTCTTCAGCCTCAGTCACAAGTGCCTGCGGGGACTGGCAGGTTGGGATCAAATATCCAGCCAGGTCTAGTGGCCATCGCCAGAGATGGGCTCACACAGAAGAAGGGTGGGGGCTGGAGGACCAGGCTATAAGAAGAGAGTCAGTTGTGGGGAAAATGATGAGTCACAGTCTCATTGGCTGCTCCGACATTCCCAAAAGAGTCCACCAAAGAATATCATCTTGTTTAAAAATAAAAACAAAAAAACACACTAATTCATTTCAACACTCTGTGATCCCGTAGAAGGTATACAGTAGAAAGTTTGGCAACTGGAGTAGAAAATGGGGAATGCTGTAGGTCAGTGTTTCCCATCATACCGAAAGGGACCTTTTCCAGCTTGTCCTAAGAAAATACTGAAGATTTTGGACAGCTATCTAGTTCCTCTTGAACCTTATTTTAATAATGTAAATGGATTTGCTATTTTGTTTGAAAGATTCTGTTTTCCCACAGTGCCAAACAAAACATATTTTAATAGAAGTATCAAATCCATGTAAAGCCTAACAAATATGACTTATAAAAGTGTGTTGTTGGATTTTTACTTCCTTCAAATTTCAAAGAACTGAAGCATGATCAGTGTGTCTCAGTCCGAAAATGTAATAAAGATAACATTTTGAGACCCCTCCCTCCATTTCTTTGCTATGTCCATTTCTTTACTATGTCAAATTTCAAAGAACTGAAGCATGATCAGTGTGTCTCAGTCCGAAAATGTAATAAAGATAACATTTTGAGACCCCTCCCTCCATTTCTTTGCTATGTCCATTTCTTTACTATGTCCTTTTCTTTCCAAGCTGTTAGGTCGGTGTAAGCTCATTGCCTCAAGGAAGGGATGAACTCTGATAGCACACTGAAACAATGAAGCTTTCTTGGTTTCGGTTTCTAAAATCCCAGGCCCGTTTGTGGGATGAGAGGCTAGATGGAGACTGTCTTCAGCATAGACCGAGAAATTCCACGCTTGGGAAAAGGCAAGAGGTAAGGGGAGGTTGTTGAGTTGACCCTCACACTTGGAAAATTCTTCTTGGTAGGTCCAAGGGAGAAATCTAGAAGACAGATTAAACATTTGGAAAAGAGCAAGTCCTTGAGATCTTTGACTTGTACCCTTTTTCCCAGTCAGAGTCCCTGTAGGCAGCAAGGCTTAAGATAGATTTGTAGGACCAAGAGATGGATCAGGGACCAGAGAACAGACCTGCTCTCTGCTGCCCATGTGAATGAAACTGCCTAGGGACATGGCATGGCCTACACAATGGTCTGTGGCAAACCTGTCTCAGACAGAGTCCTAGGGAGAGTTCTATGGCACTGAAGAACTTTGATCCTACCTGATCTTAGAGAGCCCACCCTAGCACAGAAGCAGCTGCATGATTTTCATGCTCCAAAACATAGTGCCAAAGGAGTAAAGCAGCCATAGAAAGAAGTGACATCTCAGTGGTCATTTGCAAGGATTGACTTCTGAGACAGAATGATGAACATTTCAGTGGATGTCTGTGCAGAAAGATGACTCAAAGACCAGATGCTCTCCAGATGTGTTTTGATAATACATAAGCCCCCAGGATTTAGAAGCAATCTTGGAAAGATAAAGAGAGATAATTCTGAATTAAATGAGGTTAAGTTTCAGCCGCTCAGCTGAATGGGGGCTCAAAATAGAATTAAGTTGCATTGTAGGAGACAAAGTTCTATAACATGCACACTTGAATTTCTGAACTAGGATATACATCCACTAAATAAATATATAGGAAAACAAGAAAACATAAGAAGCAATTTCAGCAGACCTTTTAGAAGGTCCTTTAATGTCACTGAGGCTCATAGTAGATTTTCTTATTTTCCAGCAGGTATTCACTTTCTCTCCCTCACCCCTGTGGAATTCCTCTGGCCTAGTGATGGTGGACATGGAGAATGGAATGTTAGTAGACACGATGCAAGTGTAGAGGCATAGGCACTTAAAAATACCCTTTCACTGTTCAGCTTGATCCTTGTGCTTTAGACCTTTATCATGAAGACCAGGTCTCAGAGAACACTTGTCCCAGAATGAGGAGCTTTGTGGAGCAGACCAGAATCCCACCCATGTCCTAAGGAGTATCCCAGCTGACTCCCATCCCATGAATGAGAAATAAATATTTGTCGTTGTAAGCCACTGAGATCTTTGGATTGTTTGTTATGCAGCTCATTACAGTAATAGCTGGCTAATACACATGAAACACTGTAGCCCTAGGAGATCAGCCACTGCTCTGACGATGCCACCAAACCATAGGTGTGTATATGCTCAGAAGTAGATGTCTACTGTCTGTCACATTCTGATTTTATGGCAACTAGAGTAAACATCAATGGTTTACTCTACCCAGAGGTTCTCCCTCTTCTTCAGGGAAATTTATTCTCTTTCTCTTGGAAGTTTGTTCTCTCTCTCCTGTGCAAATTGTGAAGCTCTACTGAAGACTGACAACATAGAGGACCCAGCCCTCCTGGCTCCACTGATTACTGCAATGATGGTTATGTTACCTAAGCAGGAACAATCAGAGATTTTCCCCGGTGTTCTTTAGTGTCAGAGCTGTAGGTGGCCTTGGCCCTTCTCCTTACACTGACAATAAGAGAGAATGAAGCAAACACTTGAAGGGAAACAAAAGTACAAGATGAAGATAGTAATTTATTTTTTTAAAATATTTGTTTGAGAGAGAATGAGAATGAGTGCACATGAGCAAGTGGGGTGAGGGGCAGAAGGGCAGTGGGGAGGGAGAGAGGGGAGGGAAAGGGGGAGGGATAGAGACAAGCAGAGTCTGCACTGAGCACAGAGCCCAAAGTGGGGCTCAATCCCATGACCCTGGGGTCATGACCTGAGCTGAAATCAAGAGTCAGATGCTCAACTGAGCCACCCAGGCACTCCAAAGATAGTAATTTCTGAACGGATTCAAATCTTGCTTCTCATCCTACCTCATTACACACCCAGTCATCCCACCAGTATTAGCCAATAAATGCCCCCTTTTGCCTAAGCAAGTTCAGGTTGGGTTTTTTGTCCCTTGAGACCAAGAATCCTGACAAACACTTTTCTGCTTTTGCTTTCACAGCTGTGGCCATGGTCAACTGACTATCTTCATCTTCCCATCACAACTTCCACACTAGAGCCTTCTCTTTGTTGTCTCTCTGTTTCCACACTGCCCACCTCTTGCTGTATGTCTGCATGTGTCTCATACTCCAATATCCTCAAAGAAGCCAGCCATAAATGAGGATAGATCCAGTCTACCTCTAAGACTGCGGGTATTTGACTGTCTTTGACCCTGGACCCCATCACTATCCTGTATGATTTGGATGGTGATAGGAGCGGTGCATGATACAAAGCCTGGCGTCTCATATGAAAAGGCCTCTGCAGAAAGGGATTGTGGGCGTGGCAGGCACTCTGGGGCTTCTCAGAAAGGAATAATACAACCACCTTTCTTTTTTTAAAGATTTTATTTTTTTATTTATTTGTCAGAGAGAGAGAGAGAGAGAGCGAACGAGCACAGGCAGACAGAGAGGCAGGCAGAGGCAGAGGGAGAAGCAGGCTCCCCGCCGAGCAAGGAGCCCGATGTGGGACTCGATCCCAGGACGCTGGGATCATGACCTGAGCCGAAGGCAGCCGCCCAACCAACCGATCCACCCAGGCGTCCCAACCACCTTTCTTGACCTGTCCCCTTGCTACTGCTCTGGTTGATCCACATTTTTGCTACCTATTATACAGACAGAGAGGGTTAGCTGGAAATGAAAATAGAAACAGGCTTCTATTTAGAGAATAGTATGGTATGGAAAACTTTTCTGGAAAATAACTGATTTTGAGCTCCAACAATGCCACTGGGAAAACTTCTTTTTAGCCTTCAACTCTCCCACTTCCTGGTACCATTTACCTCTCTCTGATTTAACTGAATTCATAGTCTGATCGTTCTCATTTCTAATATCCTCTTCCAAACAGAAGGTTGGAGATGAGATCATTTGTTCATTCATTTATTCAGCAAACATTAAGTATTGAAACACAATTACTTTTGTTTTAAAATTATTTCCAATTTTATTAATAGTTCACCATCACATCTTTTTTTCTCTCCACTTTTTCATATTGAAAAATGCCAAGCTCACAGAGAAGTTGCAAGAATGACCCAATGAGCACCTACATGCCCTTTACTTAGGCTCACCAATTAACTTTTGTTGATTGGACTATTACTCACAGTGGATTAGACTGGGGTCATAAAAAATGAAGAAGACAAAGTGAACCCCAGGGAATCTGGGCAAGTTCCAGGTCTGGTACCAGACTATATCCTGGACCTCTGATTCAGATAGTCTGTGGTAGGGCTCAGGAAACAGAACTGATAATAAACTCAGCAGGCGACTACAAAAAAGCCAGGTTTGAGGCCACTGCACCAGCAGAAGAAAGAGAAAACAAAGAAAGAGGAACAGTATGTCGTGCAAAATTCAAGATATGAAAATGTTCTGTGAAGAATGTGGCTGGGAAACTTCAGGTGGGGCTAATTGAAATTTCTCAAGCGGAACTGGATGAGAGTAAAACAGCTGTCCTCAGATCTGGTTCTAGAAACCTCCATATCCACTCTGGTATCCTCCTCTGGCAAGTGTAATAATGGTATGTATTATGCCCTCCAATTCCCGTAGCTCTTGGGAATTTCTAGATTACTGATCAAGAGACTTTCTCATTTGTAGAAAGGGGTTAATGTGTGTCCCTATTCGTTTTCCAGGCTGGTGGTATGAATCAAAGGAAAGAAAGCTTACAAACATCCTTTGTTGTCTAGCAAGTGATTTATACACACAGAATAATTATTATCACCCTCAGTCAGTGGATCCTTTTTTTTTTTTTTTTTTTGCATTCACACCTTCCATATGTCTGAGTGCTCCTTCTCCCGGCAGCTTTGTCACAGAATGTGTGAAAAAAGCACAGAGTACATGCAAAGTTTTTATCAACCTCATTTCAGACATAGCTGGCAACTAATAGTCACGCTATAAACTTGTATTGACTAATTAATTGATAGGCTTTTCCCAATCACATTAATCTCCCCTGGAGATGAGTTGTTTGGACTTGTTTGACATATTTCCGGTCTTAGACCATTTCCCCTACTAAATATATGATCTCACAGTAACAAGGAGATATTGATTCCTTCTCAAAGAAGATATAAAACTGCCCTGGGGTGAATTGCTTGAAATTTCCTCATTTCATATGTACAGGGCTGGAACTCCTTGTAAACCATTGATTTGAGGATCAGATTGTCTCCATTGTTTTTGTTCCCCAGTTCTTCAAATCCCTCGCTGTGGATGGAATAATCAGGTTCAGTCTGATTATTTTCCTGCGCTGGGCAAGCTCTTCCTGGTGACAGTTGCTGCCGCTACAGTATCTTGCTCCAGAGCTTTTCAGAGTAAACCCGCCATCAAGGAGCCTGCGTGGGATCTCTAACTGGTTTGCCTGACTTTCTTTGTTTCTTGTTAAGTATCCTCAGAAGGGGGACACACACTGGAAGCCTGCTGTGTGTAATTAAGAGATAATTGTAGTTGTCTCAGCATTTTGTGCTGCTATACCATTAGCTTATTTGCCAGCAATGCCTAAATGTAGTTAGGATGACGGTTTCGAAAATGAATAAAGAATACATTTTGAAGGATGAAATGTGCGGTAATTTGAAAGAGCACTTTACCTTGTCTTGCTAAGACAGGCTACATTTTAGCCGGATGTTTTTAAATTAAGCTTGAAGTTTTTAAATTAAAGCTGTCTTGCTTTGGTTTCCAAGAGGGATCGTCACATTTATGGTCCTACTGTGTACAGCCTTGAAGTATATTCTTTTTGTACCATACCTTTCCTTCATCAGAGATGTGTAATGCCACCCCTGGACAACTGAATATGATTAAATGCATCCTAGGACGATGAATAATGACTCCCAGTGAATTTTGGAGCAAGCCTATTCAATTTCATGAACATCAGCAAGATGAAGAAATTGTCTGGTATTATCTTGGGTGTGACTTTTCACCATTCTACTATAGGATAAATGCTAGTGAGTTATTTGAGGGGAGAAACTCCTAAAACAATACACAAAAAGAGAAAACGTTCCTCTTCTACCTGGATAGTGGATGGATGAAAAGTCAAAGAAAACGGGCCAAAATTTGGAGAGTGGCTTAGAGTTAAACAATGCATTTAATTTCTATTTCATTGTTGTTTCTGCATGAATTCTCTGCCACTTATTTTTGGATTGGCCTCTTTTCAGTGAGGTTTTTAAAGGTCCCCAGTCAGTTCTAAAGGGTAAGACTGAGCTGTGCATGCAAATACACACCCCAGATGGGCATTTGGTGAAACTATATTGTGGTCTGATGGAACCATGCAGACATGTTGCATTCTCCTTGCTTAGGCCCTTCACATGAATCAGGAATGTGAAAAATTGACAATGAAATTCAGTCTGTATTGAATACAATTGGATATACTTATCTTTCCCTAATGGGGCTCATCTAAATAAGACCTTTATTCAGTATGAGCCTTTAGAGAGAATTGAAATGGCACTTACCTTAAAAAAAAAAAAAAAAGGCAGAACTCTATTTGTATTTGCTGTTTTGCAATAATTATACCCCTCCACTATGGTAATGCTTACCATAAATAGCATAATCTTAGAATTGTCATTATCAAATATTTATCAAGTCCTTCACTGCATGCATAGATCTCAAACATTTATAGCGTTGATTAGAAACAGCCAGTGTGGGGTGCCAGGGTGGCTTGGTCATAAGCGTCTGCCTTCGGCTCGGGTCATGATCCCCAGGGTCCTGGGATCGAGCCCCACTTCGGGCTCCCTGCTCCGCTGGAAGCCTGCTTGTCCCTCTCACACTCCCTCTGCTTGTGTTCCCTCTCTCACTGTGTCTCTCTCTGTCAAATAAATAGATAAAATCTTCAGGAAAAAAAAAAAAAAAGGAAAGAAACAGCCAGTGTTCTCAATAGTTTACAATCTAAAGACAGAGATGATTCAGAAGAATATAAAAGACACTATTCTCTTGAAGCTTAGAAAGGCCCAATCTAAAAGAATAAATGAAACAAGATGGGATCGGGAGGGAGACAAACCAAAAGAGACTCTTAATGTCATAAAACAAACTGAGGGGGGTGGGTGGGAGGGGTGTTGGGAGAAGGGGGTGGGGTTACATTATATGGTTATATAAAAATTTTAAAAAAGGGGCACCTGGGTGGCTCAGTGGGTTGACGCCTCTGCCTTCAGCTCGGGTCATGATCCCAGGGTCCTGGGATCGAGCCCCGTGTCGGGCTCTCTGCTCAGCAGGGAGCCTGCTTCCCTTCCTCTCTCTCTGCTTGCCTCTCTGCCTACTTGTGATCTCTCTCTGTCAAATAAATAAATAAATAATCTAAAAAAAAAAAATTAAAAAAAAAGAAAAAGAAAGGCCCGATCTATCATTCGGTATTTCTCCTCTCCCATTGTCCTTCTAGAGTCTCCTGTCCTGAATGGGTTTTCCCGAAAGCTCTTGAGACAGGAATTTGGGTGGAAGTAGTTTATTTGGGAGGTGATCACAGGAAGCACACTGAGTGTGGAAGTGAGACAGGAAGGGAGGAAACAAATAATGGCTGTGTTAACAAGCATGTGACTTCTGTGGGCAACAGGGGCTCAATCCTGCTGGTGACCCACCAAACACCTGCATTGAAAATGGCTTAGAATTGTCTCTTCTCCCAAAAGGGTGAGGAAATGCGGATATTTGTCTCTGCAGGGGTGAGGGTTGCTAGAGGGGCATTAAATCCGAGGCACTGGGAGGTGTCTCCTCACGTGTGTCCAGAGCAATCTCATTGGCAGAGAGTTGCCAGAGGGAAGAAACTGTTTTGCAAGCATAGGAATTCTCCACCGAAACTGCGGGGGACCTCTGCGGGCAGCCAAGAAGAGGTAAGTGAGGCAAGTATAGTGTCCACTGCATCTCCTTGTTCCACCTGGGTGAAAGTGAATCCTGGTCCAAAGCTAAAATCACAATACCTAGGATTGAAAACATTTTAACCACTATTTTAAAGTACCATGTACTTCAGTTGTACTAAAAATTATGTAGTGTCTAATTCAGTCTTGAAAAACCTATCCTGATATTAAAAGCCTAGAAATGAACACTCATGTCTGGATCACTTTTTTTAAGCTTTTGATTTATTTATTTTGAGACAGAGAGTATGCACAAGAGGGGGAGAAGGGCAGAAGCAGAGGGAGAGAGAGCATCTCAAACAGACTCCACGCTAAGTGCAGAACCCGACGCGGGGCTCCATCGGGTGTCCTTGAGATGACGATCCTGAGCTGAAATCAAGAGTCAGTCACTTAACCGACTGGGACATTCAGGTACCCTGGATCATTTTTTATCACAAGTGTAGTACACTGCTATTTTGCTGTTGCTGTCATTTTTCCCCCCCCTTATAGGGCAATGGGTACCTAAGAAATTACCCTTCTTGTGTAAGAAGACAATTATCTCAGGGTGCCTGGGTGGTTCAGTCAGTTAAGCTTCTGACTCTTGGTTTCAGCTCGGATCATGATCTCCAGGTTGTGGGATCGAGCCCCAAGTTAGGCTCCGAGCTCGGTACACAGAGTCTTCTTGGATTCTTTCCCCACTCTGTCTCCCTCCCTTCCTCCCTCCCCTTGCTTGGGCTTTCTCTCTCACAAATAAATAAATGAATGAAATCTTCAAAGGAAGCATTAAAAAAAGAAGACAATTATCTCAAAAGAATCAAGTTTAATCCGTGCTAACCAGGACAGTAGATACTTCAATGTCGCCAAGCAAATGTCTATTACTTTTCTGAGGTTATATCCATGCCAAACAGGCTCAAATTCAATTTAAAAAGACTAAATTCAATAAAATCTATTTTTAGAGATTGTCTTCATGACAGGGAATAGCCAGTTTGAAGGTTTTCCCCAATTTCTCGTGTGGGTGACCTAAAGATTCAGTACATTTTAAACGGGCAAAGGCAAGTCCAGGCTAGGACAAAACTAGCAAATACACAGAATCATCACACCCTCCTGGAAATGAGGCAGGGCAACAGTGCATAAAGTAAGCAAATACAAGCAAACAAATATAATGGTCTTTTCTAAGCACTTAAAAGGAAAGACGCATAGAGCCCGGTCATGTGAAGGAAGCAGAAGGGATAATGGGCAAATCAGGGCAACACTGTTTTATCACTTAGGGTCCCAACAAAAAATACAAGGTACAAATGAGTCATTTGAGGAGAGTTTAAAGAATGCCTTATTTATAAAAGTGTGGGCAGGATGACGGAAACCACAATGGCTAGTGTAGATTTGGGGGCTAATTACAACAGAGAGAAGGGTCAGAGCCTGAAGGGGCAGAGAGAGAGAAATTACTAGAAATCAGAGAGAGAAAGAGATGATGTGTGAACTACCAGAAAGGAGATTTGTCAGTGTGTCAGCACTGGGGACCCCACAGAGAGGATGCCAGGGGAATAAAGAACCCAACCTCACCTGCCAGGACTCACCATGGGACAACCCCAACCAGAAGCCAGGGGCCAGGAACCATGTGGATGTCACCCATCTGGGTCAGCCACCAGGAACAGAAGGTATGGTGCGGAGTGGATCTGGAGGGCAAAAACTGATAGCCAGGACTACCATTATATAAAAAGGATTTGTTCAATTCATATGCAAGCTAGATGAGAGAGCTCACCACCCTTAAATATTCTGTTCTTTCTGAATTGTCCTGACACCAACTTCAGAGGCAGCAAGTAGGAGGTCACCATCCCATCAGGCAGTAAGATGTCCCCTAACATCATGTTAGAAAGGATACTCAGTCAAGGCAATGGCAGAGAGTCTAAAATGTCAGGATCCCATTCATTATCCTGAAGAGGATGTGTGGCTCCCCAAGTTCCATTAATTTGTGACACTCAAAGAAAAGAGTCCCCATAATCATAAATTAGCTGCATCCCCCCTGCATACCTGGACATTTGTAGAATTTGACCTTGTGCTTTAGAAGCTTTAAGAGTCCCCATGGTGCTCCCAAGCATAATTGCATTAGGCTGGTAGCAACTGCCTATAAGGCCCTGGGGGCAATGAATGATGTTCTGTAACACAGCTCTGCATCAAGTTAATTAAGGTGTGTGTGTGTGTGTGTGTGTGTGTGTGTGTATGTGTGTGTGTTTAATACACGTAAGTGAAAGATGCCTAGAATTCTCCCATTTCCAGAACTTTCTACTCATGGCTACCTCAGCACCTCAGCATCTTGTTGTAGGAAGATGGGCAGTAGCTGACTCAGATGGATTCTCCTCACCTCTGCTGGGTTGTAGCAACTTTTCTCACAGTGGCTTAAGAAAATTCTGTATGTGTGTACTTTGGGAGGCAGCAGGTAATACTAAGCCTCAGAGAACCCATGAAGCTTGGACTGTGACAGCAATTCCCTTGCTTGAGAGGCACTCTCTGTTAGGTAAGAAATCGAGCACTCCTTTCTCCTCTGCCATATGGTGCTGCCATATAATTTAAATTCAAAAAGCCGAATTTCATAGCCTGGGAATTGCAGTTGGTAGACACTTCTAATCACTTTACTGATATAAGTAGGTATAGAGAAACATGATAATTTAAGTGAAAACCATGCTTTCAGAATCTGATGGGAAAACCTCCAAAGCTAATGTTTTGTATCTTCTGCTTCAAGGAGAAGATCCAGGGAAAAGGATGCAAAAGGAACAGGCTTACTTACTATTAGTAAGGTGACTTAAAAAAATTTTTTTTAATTAAAAAAAAAGCTGCTTTGCCGACCAACCGTATAGAACCCTTTAAAACAAGACCTATTATGGTAGGGTACTCAGATGAATAGAAAAAAAAATCAATTAAGCTCTAATTCCTGCAGATATTGTTAATATTAATAAAAATCATAATTGAGAAAAAGGAGATGGGTATGCGGCCAAGCTATTTGATAGAGGAGCTTTTACTGAACAGCAAAAGAATTCCAAGAAGCATTTGCTAAAGATTAAGTAAATAACCTAGAATAGGTAGTGTTAAGAATTCTAGCTTATAATTCTTAGTGGAAGTTACAAGTCAACATACTTTAAAAACTGTAATCAAACCCAAGAAGGCAAGTTCTAAGAAACACAAGGAGTTCCATTTCCTTTAGGCTGAAAGGAAATGGAGCATGGAGATGCATAATTTGGCCCCATAGGAGATCTAAGGGAAAACTCAGTTGCCATTCTGAGCAACTGGGAGGGCAATGAAGAACTTGAGAGGACAAAGGAATAAAGGTGACTTTATAGTTCTTTGGGAGAATCCTCCTTTCTGTACCAATCAAGATTATTTTCAGTTGAAAAAAAAAGAGAGAGAAAGGAAGGAAGGGAGGGAGGGAAGAAGGAAGAAAATGGGAAGAGAGGGAGGGAAGAAGGAAGGAAGGAAGGAATCGAAGGAAGAAGGAAAGTTATTAGCTTCAGTGGCAGGGTTAATGGCTTCAGGATAGCTTAATCAAGAGTTTGCAAGGTATCATTGATACTTATTTTGATCTTTCATCTCTGCTCCTCAGGACAGGCTCTATTCTCAGTCAGGCTCTCCTTTTGTGGAGATAGGGCAGAGAAAAAGTTCATTGTCCTCCTATAGCTGTTTCCCCTTTACTCTTTTGTAACAAAACCTCTAATCTGTGGCTGAACACACACCTCCTGAGATAAAGACTACAACAAAACCTCTAATCTGTGGCTGAACACACAGCCTCTTGAGATAAAGACTACATTTCCGGGCCTCGAGTGCAGTTAAACATAGCAGTGTGACTAAGTTCTGACCAATGGAATATAAGTAGAAGTGTCATGAACAATTTTTAGAAAGTGTCTTTGAAAGATCCCTTTTTACCCCTTCCTTCTCCTCACAGCCTGGAAGCTCAAGCAGCCATCTGGGACCATCAGGTAGACCCAAGATACCAAGGATTAGAGCAAGAAACAACTCTCTGATGACCTTGGAGCTACCAAGTAGCCCTGAACTGCTTACCTCCAGACTTAATTTTATGTGAGAAAAATATATTTCTCTCTTGTTTAAATTACAGTATACTTGGGTTTTCTGTCTCACAGCAAAACCTAATATTAATTAATACACATAGCAGAAAGCTTACCACAGCTACTTAGGTATATGGTGTGAAGCCCTGTAGCATACTATGCCTGCCTCTTTCTCAGTAGCTTTAGAAAGAGTTTCATTTGAACATTTCTGCAGCTCTGATTGGGTCATGGGCCAATCCCGGAACCAATCAGAGTGGCCTGGGGCTCTGACAGGTGTAACAGATGTGCCCACTGCTGGAGCTGAGTGGGATTCTCTCCATCTGAACTGCACAGACTGAGAGTCAGGACGGTTTCCCAGGGGGGAAACAACAAATGTTCACTGTGCTTCTGAAGCCAGGTTTCCCCCCTAATTTTTTTATTTCTATCAAAAAAAAGATCATTCTTCTAGGCTCACAACATTTTATACATAATCCATTACTTCTCGGTATAATCTATTCCATAACATCTCCCAGGAAACAAAAACAAAGAGACACATTACTGTTTGATGGTGTAATCTTTAGGGGGTGGGGTAAATGATAAACGTGTGCTCGTGATTTTCTGAGAAAAACATTTTTTTATTTTTAATTTTTTTTTAGTAAGCTCTACGTCCAATGTGGGGCTCAAACTCACAACCTCAAGATCAAGAGTTACATGCTCTACCCACTGAGAAAAATATTTTAATAACTATTACAAATGCAATGGTTAAATGTTCACAAAGCTAATAAAATAACAGATCAGTATTCTTCAAAAATGCCAAGGGTATGAAGGAAAAGAAGACTGAGTAACTGTTACAGATTAAAGGTGATTAAGAAGATGTGACAGCTGTGCACGGGTCTATGGTGGCTAGTCATGATCCCCCATCCCTGGTGGTCACGGCCTTGTACAATCCCATCACCTTGACTTGTTTCTAACCAGTAGAATATGGCAAAGGTGACAGGATGTCATTGCTGTGACTATGTTACATTATATGACTCCACATTGCTCGCTCAAGAGATCTCTCCTCCCATCTGCCCTTGAAGAAATAAATGACCCTCTCAAGAGGCCCACCTGTGAGAGCAGAGGGCAGTATCCAGCCAACATCCAGCAAAAAGCCAGGGTCTTCAGTACTACAGTCTCAAGGGAACGAATTCTGCCAGCAATTGAGTGAGCTTGAACTCAGACTCATCCCAATCTAGCCTCCAAATGAGACTGCAGCCCAGCTGACAACCTACTTGCAGTCTTGTGAGACCCTAAGCAGAGGATCTAATGAAGGTGTGCCTAAGCTCCTAACCTACAGAAACTAGAAAATAATCAATGTATTGTTTATAGTCACTAAATTTGCTGCAATTTGTTCTGTAGCAATACCTAACTGTCTTAACTCCAGCTGCTATAACAAAATACTATAAACTGGGCAGCTTATCAACAACAGAAATGTATTTTTCACAGTTTGGGGAGCTGCAAGTCCCAGATCATGGGGCCAGCAAGGCTGAGTTCTGATGAGAGCCCTCTTCCCAGTTGTAGATGGCTAACTTTTCACTGTGTCCTCCCAGGGAGAAAAGAGCAAGCTAGTTCCCTGGCCTTTGTTTATAATCCCGTTCATGAGGTCTCCACCCTCATGATCTAATTTCTTCTCCCAAGGCCCCACCTCCAAATATTATCACACTGGGGTTTAGTCGAGGTGGCAGGAGTGCGCCCACAAACATTCAGTTCGTAACAATAATGGCTACAACAACTAAATGCAATGTGTGATCCTGGAACAGAGAAAAGGATATTCATTGAAAAACTAGTGAAATTCAAATAAAGTTCATAGTTTTTAGTCAAGCACCAACGTCAATTCCTTAGTCTTACTCTTTGTATTATGATTATATAAGATGCTAGCATCAGGGGAAGCTGAGGAATGAGTACATGGGAACTCTTCACTACACATACAGAATCTCCGGATAAAAAGTTAAAAATCAAATACAAATAAATGTAAAAGTACACAAATCAGCTCTAAAACTTGAGAAAAATAAGCCTGGATTCTGTTAGCAGTGGTGTAAGAATACCAAAATGTTCATCAAGGTGGAAAAGAAAATAACAATTTGACACTATGTGTATCCCTGTCTGATGCCCAGATTTCGCTCTTGCCCAAGCTCATCTGCTACTATGTAGGCCCAGGCAACATTTCTCCCCTTGGCACACAAATCTCTTATTTTTGATCATTTGATATCTCACAGCTATAGTTAGTTGCAGTTTTATTCTTAGTTGCTGTGGTTGTTTGGAAACAATATTTATATAAAATTCTTCCCCGCCAACTGTTCCTACTCCCTAGAATTCTCTTGCTTTTGTCTTTCTGATAGTTTCTTGCATAATTCTATCATTTTCTTTCTTCCCCATCCCTATCTCTTTCTTTGCCCTTCACAATTTCTTGAGTGGCTTAAAGTTTCTAAGGGAGGCTAACAGGAACCACCAATATAAGAGAGACAAAAGGTGCTGATACGTTACTCTTTTTTTATACTTGGGAAAATACACAGAACCCCCTCCCACACCTCAAAATTTTAATTGTGCCGTGCTTAGACTCCATCTAGAATTCATCACTTTTGTCTACTTGCATCTTTACAACGGCATCTCAGCCCTGGGGTGAAATGTGCCAGAGCTGCACCTTCTTGACCCCAAGTGGGTTTTATAGCCTCAAAGGAAATTTGTAATCCACTTTTTAAAATGTAGATCAGGTATACAGCTTGGCAAAGGAAATGAATGTGGAGAGCCAGAAATAGTTATTAAAAAACAGAGTTCATTTTTCCAGGCTATTGTTTGGAAAATAAATAGCTCAACCTGGATCCCAAACAAAACTAGAATAATAATGTGCCATTGACTTGGTGAAAATGTCCCGTATCTGGTTGAGACGGGCTTGAATATTAATTGAATGAATTCCTTACTTTCATCCTGGTCTGTAGACTTAATTAAAAACCTCTTAAACTTATTGGGAACTCTCAGGGCTATTTGTTTCTACTTACTCTGGGTATTATGAATTCCTTGATGGATCTTAATGTCAACCATGTTTGGTCAGGGTCTACTCTATGATCTGTACATACATGCTCTGCCTTCGAGATGCTTAACTATTCCTCCTAAATCAGAGATCCTTCTTTTGAAATGGAGATGGAAGAAGGCATCTTCTAGTACTAAAGCTGAGCCACAAAACCATAATTATGTGTAAAGTACAAAATAAATCTCTTTTCTTTAAAGGGCAGAAAGATGAATAAGGAAAAACAGAGAAGAATTAAATGAAGGTCCTGTTTATACTCCAAGAAGTTACTATTTGCTGTTCATTATTTTTGTTAAATAACGTACATAGAAAGAGAATTGAATTTCTGCTTTTGAAAGTACTTTTTTCAAGGAAATTTTAAAGTGTACTCAAGAGTCTTAAGGATTTTCTGATCTATGCGACCTAGGAAGCTTGGGGACACATGGACGTCATCGAGTGCTCTGCATTTAGAGAAACAAAAACCGAATTCAAACAGAAATAAATTTAATTCACAGTTAATGCTTCAGATTTGTTAGCAGGCCTGGGAAAGATTTTATTCTCACAAATACTGGGTCATGTTCTCAATATTGAAATGAAAGGGAGTCGCTGTGCATTCCGTGAAGGCTGACAGGTGGGACAAGGCTGCTCTGATGGGTTGGGCAAACCAGTGATGGTTGGTTTTCAGCCCCAGACTCCTCAGGGAGAGAGTGGCGAGTTCCTGGTGCTTGAGAATCCCGTGCAGAGCCACTGAGAAATCACCTTCCCCAGAGAGATGCTCTAGGAAAGCAGGAATGAGTTCAAGAATTATCAGGCTTCTCTGGACTGTTTTCAGGGCTCAGTAGCCAAGGAGAGACCGAATATATTTCTTGTGAGTGTGTGTGAAATGGGAGGAGGTTAAATAGAGTCTGTATCTTTAATCTTGGCTTTATTTCTTGATTCATGAATGTACGCAACCATGTCCAAATACATTACATTGTCTACAGGATGCATGAGGAGGGATTATGAAGATGGAATTTCATATGTGGCTTGTCAGACTTGCTGCTTTACATTTTGTACTTTGCACATAAGTGTGCATACATGCACTCGCTTTTGCCAATCAAGACCACACTGCTTACCCTCTTTCAACTGAGCTTGAACTTTGAATTGTTTTTTCAGTAGCGGTTTGAGGTTTGCTCTGTTATTCCCTCTTTTGTGGCTGCCTTTGTGACTCTAGGGCCCGCGTTTCCACATCTTCTGGCAGAAGTTACTTCTCGAAGCTGAGAAATTTTACTCAGTGAAGCACAATTTATTGAGCACTCCTGCTCTTAAGTGCTATCCTCATGCTATATTGCAATGAACTCATTTAATCTTCATAACCCTGTTATACAGACCCTGTTGTTAATATCATTATTATTCCCTTTAACAGATGGACAAAACTGAGACACCGAGAGGTCGAATAACTCATCCAAAGGCAAGCAGCAAGTAAAGAGAGTCAGGATACAATCTCAGGAAGTCTGGATCTGAGCTTCCCCCCACCCCTGCCAATCACTACACCACTGTCACCACTGTGTTGTTTTTCTATAAGGAAAATCTTGAACAATCGGTTCTTTAAAACAGTGAAATAAAAGGTAACTAGGCAAAAAGTCTATAGCTAGACCCAAAAGAAATTATGGTCTAATGGACAGAATTCCCGTTTTATGATCAGAAAGATCTGGGATTGTCTCCATAGAAGTGATACTCGCTGCTCACTGAATACCCACATGTCCCCTACATTTTCTAGGCCTCCAGTAATTGGGAAGACCACAGGACAAGTTCCGAACATTGGCTGTGAGTGAGAGTGACACGGGCCACTTCCACACTGAAAAATTGAATTCTTCAGTCCCATGTGTGACTCTGCAGGTCCCTCTCTGTTCACCTGCCATGGTGATGGAGAAAGTCAGTTGGTCCAGATGCCGTAGTTCTATGAGAGTAAAGCCTCAGCCAGCCTAGGTCTGTGAGCAGTCGCACGGAACAGTGTCCTTCCTAAGCCCACCAGATGGGAATCGAGTGAGATATAAACCTTCATTATAGGAAGCCACTGAGAGCTCAGACTAATCTGTTTCTGATATTATCTAATGAATACAGTCTACAAGTTTTACCAGGTTTCCTATGTATTCATGGGAAAGTTGGCGGACCTCTCCGAGCCTTGTTTCTTTACTTTTTTTTAAGATTTTATTTATTTATTTGACAGACAGAGATCACAAGTAGGCAGAGAGGCAGACAGAGAGAGAGGGGGAAGCAGGCTTCCTGATGAGCAGAGAGCCCAATGCAGGACTCGATCCCATGACCCTGAGCCGAAGAGAGAGGCTTAACCCACTGAGCCACCCAGGCGCCCTTGTTTCTTTATTTTTAAAATATAAATGCTAATGCTTTTTTTGAAGAATTGATATGAGGATTAAATGAGGGCTCTTGGTGTGCTTGGTAAATAGGACTTGCTCAATAAATGGTTGCTATTGTCATTATTCAGCATTATGTTACATAAAAGTAACAGAAAAGCTCAACTGACACAGTGTGTAAGGAACATGAAGGACATTTTCTTAGCAGTGCTTATCACTGGATTCCTATAAATTGCTTATAACTATAAAACAACTGAAGAATATTACTGGTACAATACATAACAGGGTTGTAATGTGCACCCATTCTGTAAATACCTCTTGTTTTCACACCCATAATCCACACCACTGTTTATCAACTATAACCCAATTTCCCAGGGGAAACCTTCTCTTTCCCCTTTCTTAGCCAGGTATGCTTCAGGTGGGGCTCCAGAATCAAGTCCAGAATCAAGAATGGAACATGTGACTTGAGGCCAAAGCAATTATCACAGTTTCCTGGTCATAGTGATTGGTTCAAGGATAGGAACGCTGTCTACTCAGAACCACTGACATGCAGTGAGAATGCTGGAAATTCTGCAAAAAAAAACATTCTTTTCTCCTCTAATGTGAGATGTGGAAATATCTAGAGAAGTGGAAGCTATTTTAAACTACAAGGGAAGAGCCTGTATGCTTTATAGGAAACTACATGGAGGTGAATGGTATCAAATGGATGTTAGTGATGGAGAAATGGGAGTTTAGTGACATTGTTCAATGCCCCCCTGATCAAGCTGCACCTGAAACGAAAACAAACTCTGGGATTTTCAACTTTAGTGAGTTCATAAGTTATCTTTATTCCTATCCAGTTTGAAAATAGACTTTTTTTTTTCAGAAGTGATACTTGGGTAGCCCAAAAGGAAAGTGTCTAATTCTGGATAGATGGTGTTAAAATTTGGATTGTACAACTTTATATGGTGTTCCTGCCCATTCTTAGAGTTCTACAGAGCCTTTTCTCTGTCATTCTTTCTGGATTCTGTACTGGCCTCTTTATTGCCTCTAACTTCCAAACTCTTGGATTCCAAACTCTTCTTTACCTAATGGTTGTGCCTATGATTAAATTAAGTTTAAACTAAGATTAAGAGTAAATAAAGTTTAGACTTATACACCCTAAATGTTAAAACTCCTCATATAACTAAAATTTTTGAAAATGACAAGTTTACAACCAGAATATATTTCCTTTTTTCTCATTTAAACAAAGCCCTGTGGGGCACCTGGGTGGCTCAGTGGGTTAAGTCTCTGCCTTCGGCTCAGGTTATGATCTCAGGGTCCTGGGATTGAATCCCGCATCGGGCTCTCTGCTCGGTGGGGAGCCTGCTTCCTCCTCTCTCTCTGCCTGCCTCTCTGCCCACTTGTGATCTCTGTGTCAAATGAATAAATAAAATCTTTAAAAAAAATAAAATAAACAAAGCCTTGGCGTATAAGTAAAGCAGACACTCTCTAGAGGAGACGTACATTTTGTTCAAGAAACATAGAACTTTAAATTAATATTATATTTTTTTATCTTAAAGAAGAGAATGTGTACAGCATATTGAAATTTATTTTCACATTTGGCTTACAAATTTGCTGCATAGAATTATATAAAGTACATTTTATGAACTATATGCTAATACCCAAACCACAGTGTTATTTTTCATAGATTAGATTATTTTCAATTCATCTTTCTCCTATAATTATACATACATGCTCTTCACTTTTGAGGCTTTGCAATGATCTCAGGAGAGCTGGTCATACATACAGACCCAGCTCATGGATGTTGGACTTGGCTGCAGGACTGATTTTGCTTAATGAAATATCAGCAGACATTACACAGTGGATTAAATGTGTTTGCATGATTTGGTTTGGTTCTTGAGCTTCTGACATGTGCTCTCAAAACAGATCTGAAGAGCGACTGAGTCCAAGGAAGCTGAAGAGACACATGGAAGAGACCTCGTCCTTCCTCATACCGGATACTAAATTCAGATGGCATCAGATAAGCACAACAGAATCACAGACAAGTCACAGGGCCCTGCGTGAAACTAAATACTTGTCATAAGCCATTAAATGTTGGTGCTGTTATGCAGCATTATTGTATCAGTAGCAGACTAATCACTATTATCCCAAATTATTATTAAAAAGTAATGGAATTACCGGGACGCCTGGGTGGCTCAGTTGGTTAAGCGGCTGCCTTTGGCTCAGGTCATGATCCCAGCATCCTGGGATCGAGTCCCACATCGGGCTCCTTGCTTGGCAGGGAGCCTGCTTCTCCCTCTGCCTCTGCCTGCCTCTGTCTGCCTGTGCTCTCTCTCTCTCTAACAAATAAATAAATAAAAATAAAATCTTAAAAAAAAGTAATGGAATTACAAATCAAAGTTAACATAATGCTAGCTTTCATACACTAATAATTTTTGTTTGGACATTTAGGGTCCTTTGTATTTCCATATGAATTTTGCATCGGGTTCTCCATTACAATATTCTTTTTTAAGTGGCATAATTTTGTTTTATTAATTCAACAGATACTTTTGTAGAACACAGTGTGGAACTGGTGCTGTTTTATATATTGATTATACAGAGTTAAGTTGATGAACTAGTAGGGGAAATTATGAGTATCCTATTGCTTTTAAGGATGATAGTGTGAGGGACACATTGGTGGCTCAGTGGGTTAAGCATCTGCCTTTGGCTCAGGTCATGATCCCAGGGTCCTGGGATCAGGTCCCGAATCGGGCTTCTTGCTCGGCAGGGAGCCTGCTTCTCTCTCCATCTCTGCCTGCTTGTATGCTCTCTCTCTCTCTCTCTGACAAATAAATAAATAAATAAAATCTTTGAAAAAAACAAAGAATGATAGTGTGACAGAATGATAAAGCATGCACACTAAAGACTAAAATATTATTTTGTGAGGTTTTCCTTTGTTCTGTTTTTTCAAGCAACATATTTAAAATAGGTTTAAAGTAGAAGCAGCAGGGGCACCTGGGTGGCTCAGTTGGTTAAGCATCTGCCTTTGGCTCAGGTCATGTTCCCAGTGTCCTGGGATCGAGTCCCACACTGGGCTCCTTGCTCAGCAGGGAGTCGGCTTCTCCCTCTGCCTCTACCTGCCACTCTGTCTGCCTGTGCTCACTCTCTCTGAAAAATAAATAAATAAAATCCTTGAAAAAAAAAAAGTAATGTTCAAAATAACACTTCCCTTTCAAATGTTAAGGTGCTAAGTATTCTGTCTCTGATGATCTGTATTATCTTACAAACCTGAAACATATTTTTGATCAAAACTTACTACCTCTGTCATATGGCACTTAGTGTATTGAGTTGGAAGGCATTCATTCGTGTTATACTAGCAGTCACTAAAACTGAGTGGTGATCCTGGCTTGGCCACTAATAAATTCTGTGTCTTTCACAAGTCACTTGGCCTTTCTGCACCTCAGTTATCTATAAAATGAGGGTTGAACTAGATTCTTTACAGGCAAAAATGTTAGGATTGTGGTCTTCAAATTCATACGCTTACATAAAAATTATATATAATGTTTCTTGTACATGCTAGTAGATTTTAGATATAAGAAAACAAGAATTCAAATCATAAGAATTCTGGGTACTTTTAATGTTCCTGAGTTTCCTAAATAAATGAGATACAATAGTCTTCCTTCCACTACTTGCAGTTTTGCTTTTCTGTTATTTCAGTTGTTCACTGTCACCTGGGGTCCGAAAGCAGATGATACTCCTTCTGACATATGGTCAGAAAGTCAACAGTAGCCTAACGCTATATTACATGCCTACATCATTCACCTCACTGCATCTCATCACATAGGCTGTTTGTCTCACATCATCTTCCTAAGAAGGAGAGTGAGTTCTGGACAATAAGATATTTTGAGAGAAAGTAAGGCCACATTCAAGTAACTTCCATTACAGTATATGGTTATAATTGTTCTATTACTACTTGTGGTTAATCTCTTCCTGAGCCTAATTTGTAAGTTGAACTTTATCATACATATGTATGCATAGGAAAATACATAGTATATATTTGGGGGTTTGGTACTACCCTCAGTTTTCAGAAAACCCCTGGCGGCGGGGGGGGGAGGGGCGCGTGTCTTGGAACATATTCCCTGCAGATAATGAGAAATCACTGTGTATGTGTTGGTAAATTTCTTGGATATAATCTGGCTGAATCTTACCAGTTTAAGATTCTGTAATTTCAAAAATGTTTGACTATTCTAGAGTAGCAAAAGTCACCTAAAAAAGTAATTTTATATAGATAGATCGATCACCTAGGTTGTACTCAGTACACATCTTAGTCAGCTTGCAGAATACCAAAAACCGGCTTACTAAAACAATAACAATTCATTTTCAACATAGTTCTGGAGACTGAATGTCTAAGATCATGGTGCCGGAAGGGGTGGTTTCTGATGAGATCTCTCTCCTTGGATTGCAGAAGGCTACTTTCTCACCATGTCTTCTGAGATGAGAGAGAAAGATCTCTAACATCTCCTCCTCTTGGTGTAAGTACACCAAACCTACCTCATGATCTCATATAACCTTATTCACCTCCCAAAAGGCAAATATCATCCCATTGGGAGTTAGGGCTTCAACATGTGAATGTGGAGCTGACACCTTCAGTCCACAACGACACATATAGTGACGGAAGAATTTTGTAGAAAGAGCAGAGATTCTGGCTTCAAATATGCAAGGTTTAGGATCAGAACTTGCTACCTCCTAGGGTATCTCTAAGTTGACTGCCATAGAAGAATGTCTTAAGATTTTATTCATTTATTTGTCAGAGAGAGAGACAAAGAGAGCACAAGCAGGCAGAGTGGCAGGCAGAGACAGAAGGAGAAGCAGCCTCCCCGCTGAGCAAGGAGCCCGATGCGGGAGCCAATCGGGATCATGACTCAAGTCAAAGGCAGCAGTTCAACTGAATGAGCCACCCAGGCATCCCTCATAGAAGAATGTCTTATGGACAATTAAAAAAAAAAAAAACAAGACAAGGAAATCAGATATTTACCAGCTTCCATCTTTCTCCGAGCAAGCCAATCCTTGGATTTGAAGGTGAAGAGTTGCTATTACTCTGCCAAATGTTTCAAACCACCCTTCATGGAAAAGCATGGCCATTTCTGTACACAGCCAAGGCCTGACATGCAAGGTCTACAGCTATGTTTTGGATAGGAGTGAACTCCAGACCCACCCAATTCCCGCATTCTTAACCTGAGTTAAAAGCAACATTTCGAAATTCCATATGCATGCTCAGGTTATCCTATATAATGGACAGTGTTCTGGCTCACGTATGAGGTGCTGAACCTTCCCAGCATCTCACTAAACACACAGTACCACTTTGTCTGGAACAAAATTGATGAACCCTACTTTGATCTCTCGATGATGCTCTCTTATCAACTCCTTGGTATGAAATTTTTAGTTTCATAGATTTGCTTGCATAGACTGTTGCCTTTGCACTCAGGTGTTTATTTGTTTGTTTTCCTGGCAGGAATATAGAAGTATTCAGAGTATAATTTTGTAGTCGAAACAATTGGGAGGCTGCAGTTAGCTTAAATGAAATCATATGTACAAAGACACTATCTAGTCACAGACACCTTGAAATTTGCTCTAATTCGATAGTAAACATTTTCGCAAGCAAGGAAACTTTTACATTGCAAACATAGCATTAGTGAAAACGCCCTGTTATGGCAAAGAACATTTGAGACACTTTCGGTGTTAGTTGTCTATAACCTCAGGTGAATTTCTTAGCCTTTTAAAACCTCAATTTCCTTAAAAGTAAAATGACACTGATAATATCTATACTGCAAAGCAATGGTTCTCACACTTTGCTGTGAATCAAATTACCTGGGATGCTTATTGAAAATGCAGATTCATGGGTCATGCCCCAGGTATACTGGATATGGGATACAAAAATCTGCATTTATAATAAGTACCCCAGGTGATTATAATATATGTATTGTGGGGTCTTGTTTTGAGAAATATTATTGTAGGAAGTAAATTACATCAGAAAATACCAAGCACCTGTTCCCTTTCCTGTATGGGAGTAGTAACTACTATTTAGAACTCGTACTCATCCAAAAACTCAAATCTGAAATTAAAAGATGGTGACTTGCTTTTAAGATCCACTTGATCAAAACAAAACAAAACAAAAAAAACCCCACAAAACACAAAAATTACAGTAACAAGTATGCATCTAGGTGCAAGTAAACTCAAACAAGATGAACTAGTCTATATTAGAAGAGACTGTGCAAGGTACAAGATTCAGGCCAGTTACTCTGCTTTCTTTTAAGAGCCTTGGCATAATTGTCAGGGCTATAGCCCCCTATTAGAGGTGACCATGTACAGAGATGACCATGCACTGTAGCCATGTGACCCTACTACCTGAGCTGCAATGGACAAGACCAGAGAAATGTGACTGGTCTAGATGTAACCAACAGCCTATGGAGTGAGTGAACCAGTACAACAGCCCAGTAGGAGCACCTTACATGGGAGGATAACTTCTTTTTTTTATCAACATGTAATATATTATTGGTTTCAGGGGTACAGGTCTGTGATTCATCAGTCTTATATAATACCCAGTACTCATTACAGTACATGCCCTCTTTAATATCCATCACCCAATTACTCCATCCCCTCATCCTCTCCCCTCTGGCAATTGTTTGTTTCCTATGATTAAGAGTCTCTTATGGTTTGTCTCTTTCTCTGATTTCATCTTGTTTTTTTCTTCTTTTCCCCTATGATCCTCTACCTCATTTCTTAAATTCCACGTATCAGTGAGATCATGTCATAATTGTCTTTCTCTGATTGACTTATTTCACTTAGCATAATACCCTCTAGTTCCATCCATGTCATTGCAAATGGCAAGATTTCATTCTTTATGATGGCTGTGTGATATTCTAATATATATTAGATATTAGATTATTATTATTAATAAATTATTACATATATTTCATGTCTTCTTTATCCATTCATCTGTCAATGGACACATCTGCGCTCTTTCCATAGTTTGGTTATTATGGACATTGCTGCTATAAACATTGGGGTGCACGTGCCCCATTGGGAGGATAACTTCTTGACTCAGCAGATTGTCTCTCTCAGGGAACTCCAATCTAAGCTGTATTTGAACATGAGAGAGACGCTGAAGCAATGCTCCATCCACATCCAGGACCTTCAGGTCCCTCTCTACCACATGCCTATGCTTCTGCCCCAGGCTTTCCCTTCAAACAACCAGAGTGCCTAGAAGCTCATGCATTTCCTTGACCTTTAGCCAGTGACTGGCAGGTATAGGAGTAGCAATGCCTTGGGTCTTTGCCTCTTGTTAAGATGTCAGAGGCGTAACTTACACTCCCGAGTTCCCCCACTGGAGTTATGCTGGGGGACCTTCCTCGGACTTTGCTGAGGCTGTATCCTTGATGGACTTCTTCCTTTTCCTTGACTCTCTCACTCCCTCACCAATTTCTCTCTCCGGAGGGCACTACCATAATAAATTATACAAAAGCTCATCTGAGGGTCTGCTTCTGGGGAAACGGATCCAAGGCTGATATGCAAAGATTTCATGAGAAGCACAGACTTGTTCAACAGAGGGTTCTGAGTAGCGGCCCCAAAGCTGTAGGAGTCATAAGGAATCATGAGCAGTGAGCGTTTGAGAACAAGAACAGTGAGTGAGTTAGAGGGTAAAGGCAGGAGAGGTAGTCACAATGGAAAACAACACAGAAGAGTGGAGTCAGCGTACACACAGGGCCTGGTGTAGGAGTTGCTGAGTGCAAGAAAGATGACAGGTCATTCTATTGGCCTAGCAGAGTTTTGTTGAGCCACCACAATTGCTGTGTGTCCCAAAATAACTTCTTGTTTTCTGTGAGGTCTGGCTGTGCAGCTATGGAAATGTCTTCCTGTCTCTCTTACCCCTCTGCGCATCCTTTCAGTAAATTCCATTAGCTAGGACCTCCAGTAATATCTCTGCTTGTTGAAAACTAAAAGAGCCTAAGAAGCCCAAACTTTCAGAAATAAAATTAACACCTCAGTCATAAATGCATTTACAATGCTTTAGATCTTTAGAATATTTTTAATGAGTATATCCCTTCAGCTCCTTTTAATTTTGTTTTATTATCATAATTATAATGTACTTTTCAATTTTATAACTTCCAGCTAATGTACCCTCCATTCTCTGTTGTGTCACTAATTTAATAACCAACAAAATCTCTTCTAATTCCTTAGTAAATGAGTTTATTTTTTGTAATTATTAAGTGGAATACATTGCTTCAGCATAACATTTATTGTACCTCCATTTAAGTTAAACATTTGGGATATCAACAATTTACAACAGAAAGAAGTGAGAGTTTTAAAAAACGTATACACAAATTCTGAAGCTCAGTATATATCAAATTCTCTTGTTAAGCAACAGAGAGCCCATAGTTCAAGTTCCCTGTTTTTCTGACACCTCCAGGGTGAAATAATAGTATCTTCATATTTTATAAACTTCTTCTTTGAGCATTACTCTGACTTACTTCATGAGGCCATAATTTAATAAATTCTCTTATAAATATAATGCAGTTATTGTGACTACTTGGATTAACATAAAAAATATCCCAAATGTATGAGGTAGACGATAATACATCAGAATCACTGTAATTGTACTTGAAATACAATTGTAATTGAAATACATTGAAAGAAAATATTATTTGCTAAAGTAACCTATTTACCCATCTATTCTTATAAGGCTGTTGGGGAGAGATGGAGAGTTTAGCTACATATCAGGAAGGCACAGAATTTCATGACATAAGATGAAATGAAAAACCATCTTTCTATCAGAGGAGATGTTTGCTAACATTGACTTTATCTTTAGAAAATTTCCACCTGAATTTCTTAATGCAGCATTAAAAAAAAATCCCTTCATTACTTCAAAAGTACTTTCACAAAGTACGTGATCTAGAATAGATAATCTAGGGGATATGCTAAATTGAATAGCCGAAGAGTTTTGTGTGTGTGTGTGTGTGTTTAAGAACAGATTTGCATCAGTATAGATGACCTCGTTTTCTCAGGAACTGGCAAATAAAACTACACATGCTATATATGTTTCTATAACATTGGAGCATATTACTCCAATAATTACACTTAAAGTTATATAATCAGTGCCAATTCTGCCTCAGTGAGGATGTGAAAAGATTGCCTTAAATATAAAATCAAATATCCTCGGCCTTACTCATAAGGGAA
>RCUC01140876.1:0-19756 GCA_003697995.1 Taxidea taxus jeffersonii | reverse complement strand
GGCAACTGTCTGCAAACCAGGAAGAACACTTTCACCAAATCCTAACCATGCTGGCACACTAATCCTGGCCTCCCAGCCTCCAGAGCTGTGAGAAGTGAAATTACTGTTGTTCAAGCCACCAGGTTTATGGTATTTTGTTATGGTCACCCAAGCTGACGAATTAATATGGAAAGGCAAAAACAGAAACAAAAAACCCCTAAAATAACAAACACAATCCTGAAGAAAAACAAAGTTGGAGGACTCACCCTACCTGATTTTAAGACTTACGATAAATTTATAGTAATCAATAGGCATGATACTTGGAGGAGTCAAGATGGGGGAGAAGTAGCAGGCTGAGATGACATCAGGCAGCAGGAGATCAGCTAGATAGCCCATCAAACCATTCCGAACACCTACGAATCCAACAGGAGATCAAAGAGAAGAAAAACAACAATTCTAGAAACAGGATCGACCACGTTCTAAAAGGTAGGACCAGCTGAGAAGTGAATCCAACGCGATGGGAAGATAGACCCCAGGGGGAGGGGCCGGCTCCTGGCAAGCGGAGGAGCACAAAATCAGGACTTTTAAAAGTCTGCTCCATGGAGGGACATCACTCCAGAGGCTAAACTGGGGTGAAGACCTCACGGGGACAGCGTGGACTCAGGTCCCGCGGGGTCACAGAAGGATCGGGGGTGTCTGAGTGTTGCAGAGCTCACAGGTATTAGAGCGGGGAAGTTGGCTGCGGAGACAGAGCCAAGGTTTCCTAGAGCTGTGGTCTGTGACATGGGCCGGTGCTCTGTGACACGGGCCAGGGCTCTGTGCAAGGGGTCCCCACAAGATCCAAGGAGACTCCAACCCGGGAGAGCTCAGGGATCTATGGGGTTCGGAAACTCCAGGTGGGACTCTGCCAGAGACAGAGATGCTTGGTCACAGGCTGGGTGAGCTCAGAGTGCTCCCAGAAGCCAGTGAGACGGGACTGATTACGCACGATTTTCTCTGGGCGCGGCTGGAGGCTGGGGAGACGGGAGTGATTAAACGCTTTTCTCTGAAGGCGCACTGAAGACTGGGGCCCCTAGCTCTCGGCTCCTCTGACCGGAGATTTGGAGGCCGCCATTTTCATTCCCGTCCTCCGGAACTCGACGGAAAGCGTTCAGGGAAAAAAAGCTCCCGAAAGCGAACCTGAGAGGATTACTTAGCCTGGCCCCTGGTAAGGGCCATGCAATTCCGCCTGGGGCAGAGACACTTGAGAATCACTACAACAAGCCCCTCCCCCAGAAGATCAACAAGAAATCCAGCCAAGACCAAGTTCACTTAACAAGAACAGCAGATTCTTATCTGGCCAAAATGACAAGGCAGAAAAACTTACCACAAAAAAAAGAACAGGAGGCAGGACCGAAGTCTAGGGACATAATCAATACAGACATTGGTAATATGTCAGATCTGGAATTCAGGATGACGATTCTCAAGGTTCTAGCCAGGCTCAAAAAAGGCATGGAAGATATTAGAGAAACCCTGTCAGGAGAAATAAAAGCCCTTTCTGGAGAAATAAAAGAACTAAAGTCTAATCAAGTTGAAATAAAAAAAGCTATTAATGAGGTGTAATAAAAAATGGAGGCTCTTACTGCTAGGATAAATGAAGCAGAAGAAAGAATTAGTGATATAGAAGACCAAATGACAGAGAATAAAGAAGCTGAGCAAAAGAGAGACAAACAACTACTGGACCACGAGGGGAGAATTCGAGAGATAAGTGATGCCATAAGACGAAACAACATTAGAATAATTGGGATTCCAGAAGAAGAAGAAAGAGAAATAGGAGCAGAAGGTATACTGGAGAGGATTATTGTAGAGAATTTCCCTAATATAGCAAGGGGAACAAGCATCAAAATCCAGGAGGTGCAGAGAACACCCCTCAAAATCAATAGGAATCGGTCCACACCCCGCCATCTAAGAGTAAAATTTACAAGTCTTAGCGACAAAGAGAAAATCCTGAAAGCAGCACGGGACAAGAAGTCTGTAACATACAATGGTAAAACTATAAGATTGGCAGCAGACTTATCCACAGAGACCTGGCAGGCCAGAAAGAACTGGCATGATATATTCAGAGCACTAAATGAGAAAAACATGCAGCCAAGAATACTTTATCCAGCTAGGTTATCATTGAAAATAGAAGGAGAGATAAAAAGCTTCCAGGACAAACAAAACCTGAAAGAATTTGTAAACACCAAACCAGTTCTACAGGAAATATTGAAAGGGGTCCTCTAAGCAAAGAGAGACCCTAAAAGTGTTATCAGAAAGGAACAGAGACAATATACAGTAACAATCACCTTACAGGCAATACAATGGCACTAAATTCATATCTCTTAATAGTTACCCTGAACATAAATGGGCTAAAATTCCCCAATCAAAAGACATAGGGTTTCAGAATGGATAAAAAAACAAAACCCATCAATATTCTGCCTACAAGAAACTCATTTTAGACCTGAAGACACCTCCAGATTGAAAGTTAGGAGATGGAAAACAATTTACCATGCTAATGGACATCAGAAGAAAGCTGGGGTGGCAATCCTTATATCAGATCAATTAGATTTTAAGCCAAAGACTATAATAAGAGATGAGGAAGGACACTTCATCATACTCAAAGGGTCTGTCCAACAAGAAGATCTAACAATTTTAAATATCTAAGCCCCTAACATGGGAGCAGCCAACTATATAAGCCAATTAATAACAAAATCAAAGAAACACATTGACAAGAATACAATAATAGTTGGAGACTTTAACACACCCCTCACTGAAATGGACAGACCATCCAAGCAAAAGATCAACAAGGAAATAAAGGTCTTAAATGACACACTGGACCAGATGGACATCACAGATATATTCAGAACATTCTACCCCAAAGCAACAGAATACACGTTCTTCTCTAGTGCCCATGGAACATTCTCCAGAATAGATCACATCCTGGGTCATAAATCAGGTCTCAACAGGTATCAAAAGATTGGTATCATTCCCTGCATATTTTCAGACCACAATGCTCTGAAGCTAGAACTCAATCACAAGAGGAAATTTGGAAAGAGCACAAATACATGGAGACTCAACAGCATCCTTCTAAAGAATGAGTGGGTCAACCAGGAAATTAAAGAAGAATTGAAAAAAACCATGGAAACAAATGATAATGAAAACACAACGGTCAAAATCTGTGGGACACAGCAAAGGCAGTCCTGAGAGGAAAATATATAGCGATACAAGCCTCTCTCAAGAAACAGGAAAGGTCTCAAATACACAACCTAACCCTACACCTAAAGGAGCTCGAGAAAGAACAACAAAGAAAGCCTAAACCCAGCAGGAGAAGAGAAATAATAAAGATCAAAGCAGAAATCAATGAAATAGAAACAAACAAACAAAAAAACCAATAGAACAATTCAATGAAACTAGGAGCTGGTTCTTTGAAAGAATTAATAAGATTGATAAACCCCTGGCCAGACTTATCCAAAAGAAAAGAGAAAGGACCCAAATAAATAAAATCATGAATGAAAGAGGAGAGATCACAACCAACACCAAAGAAATACAAACAATCATAAGAACATATTATGAGCAACTCTATGCCAACAAATTTGACAATCTGGAAGAAATGGATGCTTTCCTAGAGACATATAAACTGCCAAAACTGAACCAGGAAGAAATAGAAAACCTGAATAGGCCCATAACAAGTAAGGAGATTGAAACAGTCATCAAATATCTCCAAACAAACAAAAGCCCAGGGCCAGATGGCTTCCCAGGGGAATTCTACCAAACATCTAAAGACGAATTAATTCCTATTCTCCTGAAACTGTTCCAAAAAATAGAAATGGAAGAAAAACTTCCAAACTCATTTTATGAGGCCAGCATCACCTTGATCCCCAAACCAGACAAGGATCCCATCAAAAAAGAGAATTACAGACCAATATCCTTGATGAACACGGATGCGAAAATTCTCACCAAAATACTAGCCAATAGGATCCAACAGTACATTAAAATGATTATTCACCATGACCAAGTGGGATTTATTCCAGGGCAGCAGGGTTGGTTCAACATCCGCAAATCAATCAATGTGATACAATACATTAACAAAAGAAAGAACAAGAACCATATGATACTCTCAATAGATGCTGAAAAAGCATTTGACATAGTGCAACATCCCTTCCTAATCAAAACTCTTCAAAGTGTAGGGATAGAAGGCACATACCTCAATATTATCAAAGCCATCTATGAAAAACCCACTGCAAGTATCATTCTCAATGGAGAAAAACTGAGAGCTTTTCCATTAAGGTCAGGAACACGGCAGGGATGTCCGCTATCACCACTGCTATTCAACATAGTACTAGAAGTCCTAGCCTCAGCAATCAGACAACAAAAAGAAATTAAAGGCATCCAAATTGGCAAAGAAGAAGTCAAACTATCACTCTTTGCAAATGATATGATACTATATGTGGAAAACCCAAAAGGCTCCACTCCAAAACTGCTAGAGCTTGTACAGGAATTCAGTAAAGTGTCAGGATATAAAATCAATGCACAGAAATCAGTTGCATTTCTTTACACCAACAACAAGACAGAAGAAAGAGAAATTAAGGAGTCAATCCCATTTACAATTACACCCAAAACCATAAGATACCTAGGAATGAACCTAACCAAAGAGGCAAAGAATCTATACTCAGAAAACTATAAAGTACTCATGAAAGAAATTGAGGAAGACACAAAGAAATGGAAAAATGTTCCATGCTCATGGATTGGAAGAATAAACATTGTGAAAATGTCTATGCTACCAAAAGCTATCTACACATTTAGTGCAATGCCTATCAAAATCCCATCCAATTTTTTCAAACAAATAACCCTAAAATTTATATGGAACCAGAAAAGACCTCGAATAGCAAAAGGAATATTGAAAAAGAAAGCCAAAGTTGGTGGCATCACAATTCCAGACTTCAAGCTGTACTACAGAGCTGTCATCATCAAGACAGTATGGTACTGGCACAAAAACAGACACATGGATCAATGGAACAGAATAGAGAGCCCAGAAATAGACCCTCAACTCTATGGTCAACTAATCTTCGACAAAGGAGGAAAGAATATCCAATGGAAAAAAGACAGCCTCTTCAACAAATGGTGTTGGGAAAATTGGACAGCTGCATGCAGAAAAATGAAATTGGACCATTTCCTTACACTACACACAAAAATAGACTCAAAATGGGTGAAGGACCTCAACGTGAGAAAGGAATCCATCAAAATCCTTGAGGAGAACACAGGCAGCAACCTCTTCGACATAAGCCACAGCAACTTCTTCCTAGGAACAACGCCAAAGGCAAGGGAAGCAAGGGAAAAAATGAACTATTGGGACTTCATCAAGATCAAAAGCTTTTGCACAGCAAAGGAAACGGTCAACAAAACCAAAAGACAACTGACAGAATGGGAGAAGATATTTGCAAACGACATATTAGATAAAGGGCTAGTATCCAAAATCTACAAAGAGCTTAGCAAACTCAACACCCAAAGAACAAATAATCCAATCAAGAAATGGGCAGAGGACATGAACAGACATTTCTGCAAAGAAGACATCCAGATGGCCAACAGACACATGAAAAAGTACTCCACATCACTGGGCATTAGGGAAATACAAATCAAAACCACAATGCTATACCACCTCACACCAGTCAGAATGGCTAAAATGAACAAGTCAGGAAATGACAGATGCTGGCGAGGATGTGGAGAAAGGGGAACTCTCCTACACTGTTGGTGAGAATGCAAGCTGGGAGGTTCCTCAAAAAATTGAAAATAGAGCTACCTTATGACCCAGCAATTGCACTACTGGGTATTTACCCTAAAGATACAAACGTAGTGATCCAAAGGGGCACGTGTACCCGAATGTTTATAGCAGCAATGTCCACAATAGCCAAGTTATGGAAAGAACCTAGATGTCCATCAACAGATGAATGGATAAAGAAGAGGTGGTATATATATACAATGGAATACTATGCAGCCATCAAAAGAAATGAAATCTTACCATTTGCGACGACATGGATGGAACTAGAGCGTATTATGCTTAGCGAAATAAGTCAACTGGAGACAGACAACTATCACATGATCTCCCTGATACGAGGAAGTGGAGATGCAACGGGGGTGGGGGTTAAGGTGGTAGGAAAAGAAAAAATGAAACAAGATGGGATCGGGAGGGAGACAAACCAAAAGAGACTCTTAATGTCATAAAACAAACTGAGGGGGTTTGGGGGGAGAGGGGTTGGGAGAGGGTGGGGGGGTTACATTATATGTTTAAATTTTTAAAAAAGCTGAAATAAAAAAAAAGTTAAAAAAATTAAAAAATAAAAAAGAAAGAAATCACTATGAAATTAAAAAAAAAATAGGCATAATACTGATGAAAGAAAGATACATATCAATGGAACAAAAGCAAGAGCCCAGAGATAAACCCATACAAACAGAGTCAACTGATTTTTCACAAAGTTGCAAAGAAATTCAACTGAAGAAAGATAGCAAAATATGAATCCAGACACAGACCTTATACCTCAAAATGACCTTAAATGACCTTAAACTCGAATCATAAACCTAAATGTGATATACAAAATGATAAAACCTCTAGAAGGAAATATAGGAGAAAATCTATATGATATTGGGTTTGATGAGTATTTAGATACCACAGCAAAAGCCCAATCTATGAACGAAGAAAACTGGTAAGTTGGACTTCCTTAAAATAGAAATGCTTTGAAAGACACTGTTGAGAAGATGAAGAAACAAGTCACAGACTCGGAAAAATACTTGCAAAACGAATCTGATAAATGACTTATATCCAAACTCTACAAAGAACTCTTCAAACTCAACAATAAGAAAATAAGCAACCTAATTAAAACTAAAGCAAAAGCCCCATAACCAAAGCTGGAATAATATGATCAGGAAAACAAATAATGTAGCATTGAGTTATACCCTAAAGTATAAAATACCCGTGAGTCCACACTGATAAAAATAAATGGGGGAGAAGAGAAATCCCTAGTACAGAAGAATTCCAAATAATTATATAGATACATGGGAACTCTCTGCCCTGAAGGAGGTAAAGCATAACTCCCCAATCCATAAGCCTACACAGTGACCTCCTCCCTTCCCAAGAGTTTAGTGTGGAAAGGAAGGAGAGTGTGATGCAACTTCCTTCTACAGAAGCAACCTAACATTACTTCAGTAAGGTAATCAAAGTCCACATCAGCCGTGATCAGTCAAGGTAATAGTATGCTATGACATGATGAAAATGGTACTTCATCTCTGTGGTCTTCCTCTCAAAAACAAGCCCAATCTAATCATGAGTAAAACACCAGACAAATCCCACCTGAGGAACATTCTACAAAATACCTGACCCGTCATCAAAACCAACAACAGAAAAAGCCTAAACAACTATCACAGATAAGAGAAGACAACTAAATAAAATATGGGATCAGAAATATGAACAGAAAAATGACTTTGGATAAAAACTAAAGAAATCTAAAGTATGAATTATGGTTAATAATATATCACTACTAGTTCAATGGTGAAAAACATCATAGTATAACATGTTAAGAGGAAAAATTGGGTGTTTAGATATATAGGAACTCTGTGCTACCTCAGCAACTTCTCTGTAAGTCTAAATCTATCCTAATATAAAAAGTTTATTATTAAAAAACCTGGGCTGTGTTTTTTATTATTTTCCTCATTCTAAGATCAGGAAACTGAGGCTCTGAAAAGATGAGTGACCCATTCAATGCTCACAGGGTAGCAAGCTGGTCCTAGAAACCAGGTTCATTGAAATCCAGATTCTATGGTTTTCTTTTCCCTTAGGCTACCAAAAGTTTCTTATGTAACCATAACAAAAATAAAAGGGTGCTGGATAGTACACAAGGACTTTGAAGGTTCCCCAAAAATTCTCAGTCCCTTGTGGGTAATGTGGCACTGTCCCGCCTCTTCTACAACAGGTGACCAGTCTTGCAGCTGTGACCCAGCCATGCTAGAGAGTCCTGAAAAAACACACACACACACACACACACACACACACACACACACCCCTACCAGAAGCCATCTACATGGCCTCCACCTTCTGCTGTACTGGGGCTGCAACTCACCTCTCCCAAGGGCTAGGCAGACTTGGTTGGATCCAGGGCGTCTTTGCCTGGTGGCCCCCTCAGAGACGGGCCACATATACACATGCTGTCTGCCGCTTCTGCCTCCCATGAGGTGTGGGAGTGCCCGCCTTTATCCCCAGCTGTGCCGGTTCCCTTCTGTCCTCCTCTAGCAGCAGGATGCACACAATAGGCTGTGTTTAAATCTCTGCACGGGCTGATTGCTCTGTAATTGCATCTTCCCTGGATAGCTTGTCAGAGCTCTTCTAATTAGCCGACCTTTTTTTTTTTTTTCTATAAACTTAAAAAAGTGCTCCTCCCTTGCCAGCTCCCTTTTTGAGGTTTATGCGAAGTGTCTGAATGAAGACATTTCAAGATCTCATGTTGATGTACCACCCTCCCCATGTACCTCCCAGGGGTTAACAGTGGGCCTGAAAGCTGGTCTCCTAGACCATCTGTAGGGCCAGCTTCCCCCACGGCCACACAGACTCTGCTTCAGGGTAGGGGGACACAACAGGTTTGCTTGAGACCAGGCTGCCACTGGACTTTCTTCAAAAAGCTGAAGTGGGTTTGCTGGCCCCTTTCACCATCTCCTGAGGTGGCCCTGACACCGCCCTCCTTTTCTTGCTGCTGTCTGAAATGCTGACCATTCCCCACTTTCAGCCTAAAAGACACCTTTCTATTCTTCAAGTCCAACTCTCGTGTCCCCTTCTCTGAGCAGCCTTCACTACCCTGGCACCTTAAGAGCTTCCCACATCACAGGGTTTATTCTATGAATGTGTGTATAACTCTTGCATCTCCCACAACCACCCAAGAAGATCACATAACAGCCTTCTGTGGGTCATTTTCCATGTGCCTAAGATCAAAACCTTGAGTTTACTCCCAATCAGTTGTATGTGTGTGTTTGGAATGGGCAGGGGTAGGGGACATAACACTACCAGTGGTTGAAAGGGGGGCAGTGGAGACTCCCAGGACTGGCTTCTAGTGTTTTCCATTTTCCTCCAGCCTGCTCTGCCTCATTGTGGTGATGTCTTTTATTGATGCCAATATCCCACAAGGCCACCCATGCTCTGTGAAACCACAGAAGAACCACACTCCTTCTCTGGTTCAGGCTGTTGCCTTCCCCCATCAGGCAGGGGCCACATGGAGGCAGGTCAGAGCTACAGACCAGCACAAGGAGGGCCTGCTCATCCCTGCAGCAAAGCATGGAGCTGGGGATCAGAGACATGAAGTCATGTGCTGGTAGAATGTTGAAGGCTAAAGCTAGGGTCATATCCATCCAAGAGGACTGGATAGAGACAGGAGATAAGGCCTAGGAAAAAAGGTAAGCAAGGGTGCGGTAGAGACAGGCAGATTTACCAGGAGGCTATAAAGTGTACACTTTAGGTTCTCCTCACTTGCATGGGCCCCATCCCACACTTTGCACCTAATCTTGTATTCAGAGTTTTGTATTTTTTTGAAGAGAGGTCTAAAATTTCATAAGCTGCAGGTCCCACAAAACCTGAATCTGTTCCAGGTAGAGAAACTAAGAAAACTGCAGATGCAGAATTGTAGAGGGGCAGATGGACTGCAAACCAGAGCAATGCCAGATCTGGAATGAGGATGCCCATAGCAGGGTATCACGAACCAGTAAAGTCATGTAAAAACCCTGGAGCAGAAGAAATATACCCAGACATAACTGAAAGCTGCTGGATCAACTGCCTGGGGCACTGTTATTTCTGTGCTCCAGCAGCTACCTCCACGTAAGGAAAACATGCATAACTGCTTTTGGTACTAGCCTCTGAGTCAGGGCTGCAATGAACCCACGTGTCACCACTGTAGGAACTGGAAAAAGGCAGCCCCTTCCTCTACCACATGCAGCCTCTCACCAATATGCCCCCAGCAAGTAGAGCTCAATCTGATTTTAGCCCTCTCTTGCTCCCTCTGCTGAGTTCTTTTGTGCAGGAAACAACCTACAGAACTGTACTAGGCAAACAAAGTCAACATGGGTTACAAAGCAGGTTGAGTCAAGCAGGAATGTCCCAGGGATTTCAGCCAATAAACTCTTACAGTTCGTACCCCCTCACTAGCAGAGCCCCCTCCCTTAGAACTCTGGCAAAAGTCCTTATGAGCTAAGTCACAAAATAATCAGAATAAAACATGGTGATGATGACAGCAGACAGAGAGACACCTGTTCAAATCCCAGTTCTGCCATTTACTACTTGGTTAGCCTTGGTGAATTCTCCTTCTCATTGTTTCTCATCTCTTTGTTTCCCTATCTGTGAAATAAAGTCCACAATGCATTCCTCTGGGAGGTGTGAAGAGGATTACAGATGATAATAATGACATACCTCAAGTATCTGGTCCATTACAAGAATTCAGCAAATGGTAGCTGTAATTGCCAAATGATGGGCAACTAAAATTACCCCTCACCTCCTGCCTGCGATTAGGTCATCATACCTCAACTCTTGCCTCAGGGTGAGTCCCCCAGCCTCATTAGTGCCTCACACAGATCCCCGGGGGTTTGTCTAGCAGGTGCTCCAAAACAGCATAAATGAGCTGAGACACACTGCGAAACAAATTCTGGCTAGGTGTATGAGCATTTATCTTACATAGACCATTTATTCCTCAATGGCAAAAAATGGTCTTATCTTTGTGCAATGTTGAATTAAAGATCACCCAACAAACTCTGATTTCAACTGTCTTCACCTGCAAGGTGTTCTTCATGCACTGCTTCATTCCTTCAGGCTCTGTCTCCAGTCAAAAGACCAGTCCCCATGGAAAAGAGGATACTGCTCTAAGGACTGGCAGTCAGGTATATTTTAATGTCAATAAACTTATCAGACTTAGATTCTTTGCAGAGTACTAGTTTTAATACAGGAAAAAAGCTGAAGAGCTTGGATATTGGTTCTTAAACATCTAAAAATGTAGGCATTATAAATTTCTGTAGTTAATCCCTACTAAAATTGTCCATGACTATTAGCTCTGGGACAATATTAACATTTTTTTTAAGATTTTATTTATTTATTTGACAGACAGAGATCACAAGTAGGCAGAGAGGCAGGCAGAGAGAGAGGGGGAGGCAGGCCACCCGCTAAGCAGAGAGCGTGATGTGGGGCTTGATCCCAGGACCCCGTGATCATGACCTGAGCCGAAGGCAGAGGCTTTAACCCACTGAGCCACCCAGGCGCCCTAATATTAACATTTTTTAATGCTTTCCATATGCTAATGACAGGACTAAGCACTTTTATGCATACAGACTCTTTTAGTCCTCATACCCACCCTGTGAGGTAGAGTCTATGATTTTATAGATGAGAAACTTAGCCACAGAGAAATAAGTTACTTGCCCAAGGTGACACAGTTGATAAAGGGCAGAGATGAGATGTGAATCCAGCAATCTGAAGCCAAAGTCCTTGTTGACTACTCCTTCACTCTACCATCTCTTACCACAGGTTCAGAGCTCAAAGCTCCTGGCACAGAGGCCTGACCATCCTCCAAATCAGGGTGGAAAAACATGTCATACTAATATCCCATAATTTTCATGTCCCTTGGAAACCACAAGAAATAAGATGAAAATTAGCAAGAGGGAAATAACTGTTTTTCCAGATATACAATCATATTATCTATACAACCAAAGAGAATCAACTGACAAAGAAACCCAAACAATAAGATTGAGATACGTGTTTACAAAATTAATGTAAAAAAAATCAACAGGTTTTCTAGAAACAACCACCAACCAGAAAATAGAATGGAAGAAAAAATATCTCTTAGAATTGTAATCCAAAAGAAAAAATAACTAGGAAAAACTTAAGCAATATGTAACATATATGAAGTAATTACAAATAACCATCTAATGGAAAATAAAAAATTTAAATAGAAAGATATTCCCTTTTCTTCAATAGAAGGATTCCTTACAAAGATGTCTATCTTCCCTGCATTAAATCTATAAATTTAACATAGTCAATACCAAAAGGAGGGGCACCTGGGTGGCTCAGTCAGTTAAGTGTCCAACTCTTGGTTTTGGCTCAGAGGATCATGATCTCAGGGTTGTGAAATGAAGCCTCACTCTGTCAGGCTCTGTGCTCAGCACAGTCTGCTTGTCCCTCTCCTTTTGTTCCTCCCCCTGCTTGCTCTCTCTCTCTCTCTCTCTCTCTCTCTCTCAAATGAATAATATTTAAAAGGAAATAATTGGGGGGTGGAGTAGGGGGAGAGTAGGATCCTCAGATGGACTCTAAAATTCTTATCAAAAAAGAAATATAAGAAAAGCCACAATATATATGATAAAGAAGAGTATAGGATAAGTACTAGCCCTAGCAGAGATTGGACTATATTTTAAAGTTATAGTAATTAAAATATTCTTGTACTGGCTCATTAACTGATAGCCAAATGAATGGAAGTGAATAGAAAAACTGAAAATAGGCCCAAAAATTTGGTTTTTATAGAGACAGATTTTTAATTTGATGGAGAAAATATGTATTATTAGTAAGTGGCTTAGGATAACTGGCTAGGCCATCAAAAAAGAATGAAACCCTTCCTCATTTCTTTATACAAAAAGAAATTCCAGATAGATAAAATATTTAAATGTAAAAACCTAAACGATAAATGTACTAGACATAGGACAGTTTTTTTGTTCTTGTTGCTATTGTTTTTTATATAATTTGATGGGAAGGACTTCCTTAAGCATAACATTAAACCCAGAACACATAAAAAAGTGAATAAAGCTGACTACATAAAATTTAAAATGTCTTCATATAGAATAGAAGGAGGTAGTGAGTTTCTCAGACACAAACTAAAGGAGTTCATGACAACTAAACCAGCTGTACAAGAAATACTACAGGGGACTCAGTGGAAAGGAAAGTGACAGTATGAAAAGTAAAAAACACAAAATCAATAAAAATAAATATTTCCATAAAAATCAGTCAAGGGATTCAAAACATAAAACGATGCAAACTAGGACACCATATACCTAAAACGTGCAGCAGAGTAAAGAATGGGTTTAAACTTATGTGAACATCAACTTAATATAGACTGCTATATGAAGATGTTATATACAAGCAGAATGGTAACCACAAATCAAAAACCAGTAACAGAGATGCAAAGAATAAAGAGAAAGGAATCCAAGTATATCACTAAAGAAAACCAACAACCATAAAAGAACAAGAAGGGATCAGAGAAAATCTATAGAAACAACCACAAAACAAGTAACAAAATGGCAATAAATACATATCTATCAATAATTACTTTGAATGTAAGTGGGCCAAATACACCAACTGGAAGACAAAGGGGACACAGTGTATTAAAGAAACAAGACTCATCTATATGCTGCCTACAAGAGACTCATTTTAGACTGAAAGACACCTGCAGGTTGACATCCATGCAAATGGATGTCAAAAGAAAGCCAGGATAGCAATACTAGTATTGGACAAAATAGACTTTAAAACAAAGAGTATAACAGGAGACTAAGAAAGATACTACATAATAATAAAAGGGACAATCCAACATGAGGATATAACAATTGTAAATACACACCCATTATGGGAGTATCCAAATATATAATAAAACATTTAATAACAAACACAAAAAAATAGTCAATAGTAACACAGTAACAGTAGGGGACTTCAACACTCCACTTACATCAATAGACAAATTATCCAAACAAAAAAATCAATAAGGAAACAGTGGTTTTGAATGACACACCGGATCAGATGGATTTCACAGACATATTCAGAACATTCCATCCTAAAACAGCAGAAAACATGTTAAAGTGTACATGGAATGTTCCTCAGAATAGATCACCTATTAGGCCACAAAACAAGTCTCAACAAATTCAAAAAATTCCAATTCAGACCATACATCCTTTCTGACTACAGCGCTATGAAACTAGAAATCAACCACAGGAAAATATCTGGAAAGTACACAAGTACAATGAAAGTTAAATAACATGCTACTAAACAATGAATGGGTCAACCAAGAAATCACAAATTACATGGAAACAAATGAAAATGGGAACACAATGACTCAAGACCCCCGGAAATGCAGCAAAAGCTTATCTAAGAGCAGTACAGGCCTACCTCAGAAAGGAAAAAAAAATCCCAAATTAACAACCTAACCTTACTCCTAAAGAAGCTAGAAAAAGAACAAACAAAACCCAAACCCAGCAAAAGGAAGGTAATAATAAATTAGAGTACAAATAAATGGTATAGAAACTAAAAAAAAGGAAAACCACACACAAAAACCACCACCACCAACAACAAAACAACAGAACAGATCAATGAAATCAGGAGCTGGTTCCTTGGAAAGATCAACAAAATTGATGAATCTCTAGCAAGACTCATCAAAAAGAGAGAGAGAGAGAGAGAGAGAGAGAATCCAAATAACATCACTAATGAAAGAGGACCAACCAACATCACAGAAATAAATAATCATAGCAGAATATTATGTTACCTATATGCCAAAAAATTGGACAGTTTAGAAGAAATGGATTAAATTCCTAGAAACATAACCTATCAAAACTAAAGCAGGGAGAAATAGAATATTTGAAAAGACCCATTACCATTAAAAAATTTGCAACGGGGGTGGGAGTTAAGGTGGTAGGAAAAGTAAAAATGAAACAAGATGGGATCGGGAGGGAGACAAACCAAAAGAGACTCTTAATGTCATAAAACAAACTGAGGGGGGTGGGGGGGAGAGGGGTTGGGAGAGGGTGGTGGGGTTACATTATATGTTTAAATAAAGCTTAAAAAAAAATTTGAATCAGTAACAAAAAACTCCTCCCAAAAAACAAAAGTCCTGGACCAGAAAGTTTCACACATGAATTCTACCAAACACTTAAAGACAAGTTAAATACCTATTCTTCTCAAACTATTTTTTAAAAAAGGTAAAGGAAAACTTCCAAATTCATTCTATGAGGCCAGTATCACCCTGATACAAAAGCCAGAGAAAGACACAATTTAGAAAAAAGAACTACAGGCCAATATCTCTCATATATATAGATGCAAAAATCCTCAACAAGTTTTTAGCAAACTGAATCCCACAATACATTAAAAAATCATACACCACAATCAAGTGGGATTTATTCCTGGGATGCAAGGATGGTTCAATATTTGCAAATAATCAACATGCTATTAATAAGGGAAATTATTAAAAACATGTGATCATTTTAAAACATGCAGAAAAAGTGGGACACCTGGGTGGCTCAGTTGGTTAAGCCACTGCCTTCAGCTCAGGTCATGATCCCAGGGTCCTGGGATCGAGTCCCACATGGGGCTCCTTGCCTGACAAGGAGCCTGCTTCTCTCGTTGGCTCTGCCTGCCTCTCTGCCTGCTTGTGTGTACTCCCTCTCTGGCAAATAAAATATTTTTAAAAATTAAAATAAAAAGATGCAGAAAAAGCATTTGGCAAAGTACAATACCCATTCATGTTAAAAAAAAAAAAACAACCTCTGCAAAGTAGGTCTGGAGGGAACATACCTCAACATAATAAAGGCTATTTGAAAAACCCTGAGAAAACATGATACTCAATGCGGAAAAACTGAAAACTTTTCCCCCAAGATCAGGAATAAGACAAGGATGTCCACTCCCACCACTTTTATCCAACAGAGTACTGGAAGTCCTAGCCATAGCAATCAAACAAGAAAAAGAAATAAAATCCAACCAAATTGGTCAATAAGAAGTAAAATTCTCACTATTTTCAGATGACATGATACTATATATAGAAAACCCTAGGGGTACCTGGCTGGCAGAGTCATTATAGCATGCAACTCTTGATCTTGGGATTGTGAATTTGAGCTCCATGGATGCCATGAAGTTTATGTAAAATCAAAAAGAGAAAGAAGAAGGGAAGGGAAGGGAAAGTGAAGGAAGGGAGGGGAGGGAAAGAAAGAAAGAGAAAGGGAAGAAAGAAAGAAAGGAAGAAAGAGAGAAAGAAAGAAAGACAAACCCTAAAGACACCAATAAAAACTATTAAAACTAATAAATGAATTCAGTAAAGTTATGAGGTACAAAATCAATGAGCAGAAATCTGTTGCATCCCTATACACTAACAATGAAGCAGCAGAAAGTGAAATTAAGAAAACAATCCGATTTACAATTGCACCCAAAACAATAAAATATCTAGAAGTAAACTTAACTAAAGAGATGAAAGACCTGTACTCTGAAAACTATAAAATACTGACAAAAGAAATTCAAGATAACACAAAGAAATGGAAAGACATTACATGCTCATGGAATGGAACAATATTAGTAAATGTCTATATTACCCAAGTAATCTACACATTTAATGGAATCCCTATCAAAACATCAATAGCATGTTTCACAGAACTAGAACAATCTTAAAATTTGTATGAAACCACAAAATATCCCAAATAGTCAAAGAAATCTTAAAAAAAGAAAAACAAAATTGGAGGTACTGCAATTCCAGATTTTAAGTTATATTACGAAGTGGTAGTAATTGAAACAGTATGGTATAGGGGCACCTGGTGGCTCAAGTCATGATCCCAGTGTCCAAGATCAATCCCCACATCGGACTCCCTGCTCAGCATGGAGTCTGCTTCTCCCTCTGCCCCTTCCCCTGTTCATGCTCACATACTCACTCTCTCATTCTTTCGCAAATAAATAAAATCTAAAAAAAAAAAAAAAAGTATGGTACTGGCATAGAAACAGACACATAGATCAATGGAATAGAAAATCCAGAAATAAACCCACAATCATAAGGTCAATTAATCTTTGACAAAAGAGAAATGAATATACAATGGGAAAAAGTCTCCTCAACAAACATTGTTGGGAAAACTGGATAGCCACATAGAGAAGAATGAAACTGAACTACTTTCTTATATCACACACAAAAATATACTCAAAATGGATTAAAGACCTAAATGTGAGATTGGAAACCATAAAAATCCTTAAAGAGAGCACAGGCATTAAACTCTCTGACATCAGCTATAGCAACATTTTTTTAGATATGTCTCCTGAAGCAAGGGAAACAAAAGCAAAAATAAAATTTTGGGACTACATCAAAATAAAAAGCTTCTGCACAGCAAAGGAAACAATTAAAACTAAATGCAACCTACTGAATGAAAGGAGATGTTTGTAAATGACATATCCAATAAAGGGTCAGTACAATTTGATACCCCCAAAAACAATAATCCAGTAAAAAATGAGAAGAAGACATGAACAGATATAGACACAGGCATAAACAACATACAGATAGCAAACAGATCCATGAGAAGATGTTCAACATCACTCATCATCAGGGATATGCAATTCAAAACTACAATGAGATATCACATCTGTCAAAATGGGTAAAATCAAATACACAGAAAACAAGTGCTGGCAAGGATGTGGAGATAAGGAACCTTCTTGCACTGTTGGTAAGAATGCACACTGGTGTAGCCACTATGGAAAACAGTATGAAGCTCCCTCAAAAAATTAAAAATAGAACTACCCTATGATCCAAGAATCACACTACTGGGTATTTACCCAAAAAAGTACAAAAAACAGGGGCACCTGGGTGGCTCAGTGGGTTAGAGCCTCTGCTTTCGGCTCAGGTCATGATCCCAGGATCCTGGGATCGAGTCCCACGTCGGGCTCTCTGTCTGCTAGGGACCTGATCAATATGGACATTAGGAACATGTCAGAACTAGAATTCAGAATGACGATTATCAAGGTGCTAGCTAGGTTCGAAAATAGCATGGAAGATACTAGAGAATCCCTTTCTGGAGAAATAGAAGAACAATAATCTAACCAAGTTGAAATCAAAAACGCTCTTAATGAGGTGCAATAAAAAATGGAGACTCTTACTGCTAGGATAAATGAGGCAGAAGAGAGAATCAGTGACATGGAAGACCAAATGATGGAGACTAAAGAAGCTAAGCAAAAGTGAGACAAACAACTACTGGACCACGAGGGGAGAATTTGAGACATAAGTGATACCATAAGATGAAACAATATTAGAATAATTGGGATCCCAGAAGAAGTAGAAAGAGAAGAGCAGAAGGTATATTGGAGCAAATTATAGCAGAGAATTTCCCTAATTTGGTGAAGGAAACAAGCATCAAAATCCAGGAAGCACCGAGAGCCCCCCTCAAAATCAGTAAAAATAGGTCCACACCCTGTCATCTAATAGTAAAACTTACAAGTCTCAGTGACAAAGAGAAAATCCTGAAAGCAGCTCAGGACAAGAGGTCTGTAACATACAACAGTAGAAATACTAGATTGGCAACAGACCTACCCACAGAGACCTGACAGGCCAGAAAAAGCTGGCATGATATATTCAGAGGACTACACGAGAAAAATATGCAGCCAAGGATACTATATCCAGCTTAGCTGTCATTGAAAATAGAAGGAGAGATCAAAAGCTTCCAGGACAAACAAAAATTAAAAGAATTTGCAAACAACAAACCAGCCCTACAGGAAATACTAAAAGGGGTCCTCTAAGCAAAGAGAGAGCCTATAAGTAATAGACCAGAAAGGAACAGACACAATATACAGTAACAGTCACATTACAGGCAATACAATGGCACTAAATTTATATCTTTCAGTAGTTACCCTGAATGTAAAGGAGCTAAGTGCCCCAATCAAAAAACACAGGGTATCAGAATGGATAAAAATATAAAGACCCATCAATATACTGTCTACAGGAAACTCATTTTAGACCCAAAGACACCTCCAGATTTAAAGTGAGGGGGTGGAAAATAATTTACCATGCTAATGAACATCAAAAGAAAGGGTAGGCAATCCTTATATCAAATAAATTACATTTTAAGCCAAAGACTATAATAAGAAAAGAGGAGGGACATTATATCATACTTAAAGGGTCTGTCCAACTAGAAGATCTAATAATTTTAAATATCTATGCCCCTAACATAGGAGCTGCCAATTATATAAACCAATTAATAGCAAAATCAAAGAAACACATCAACAATAATACAGTAATAGTAGGGGACTTTAACACCCCCCTCATTGAAATAAACAGATCATCCAAGCAACAAGGAAATAAAGGCCTTAAATGACACACCAGATGAACATCACAGATATATTCAGAACATTCCATCCCAAAGCAACAGAATACACATTCTTCTCTAGTGCACATGGAACATTCTCCAGAATAGATCATATCCTGGGTCACAAATCAGGTCTCAACCAGTACCAAAAGATTGGGATCATTCCCTGCATATTTTCAGACCACAATGCTTTGAAACTAGAACTCTATCACACGAGGAAAGTTGGAAAGAACGCAAATACATGGAGGCTAAGGAGCATCCTACTAAAGAATGAATGAGTCAACCAGGAAATTAAAGAAGAATTTAAAAATTCATGGAAACAAATGCAAATGAAAACATAACTGTTCAAAATCTTTGGGACACATCAAAGGTGGTCCTGAGAGGAAACTATATAGCAATACAAGCCTTTCTCAAGAAGCAAGAAAGGCTCAAATACACAACCTATCCCTACACCTCAAGGAGCTGAACAAACAACAGCAAAGAAAGCCTAAACCCAGCAGGAGAAGAGAAATAATAAAGATCAGAGCAGAAATCAATGAAATAAAAACCAAAGAATAGTAGAACAAATCAACAAAACTAAGAGCTAGTTCTTTGAAAGAATTAATAAGATTAATAAACCCCTGGCCAGACTTATCAAAAAGAAAAGAGAAAGGACCCAAATGAATAAAATCATGAA
>RCUC01140875.1:0-39645 GCA_003697995.1 Taxidea taxus jeffersonii | reverse complement strand
GTTTTTTTTTTTTTTTAAAGATTGTATTTATTTACTTGACAGAGATCACAAACAGGCAGAGAGGCAGGCAGAGAGAGGGGGAGGGGGAAATAGGCTCCCTGCTGAGCAGAGAGCCCAATGTGGAGCTTGATCCTAGGATCCTGGGATTATGGCCAGAGTTGAAGGCAGAGGCTTTAACCCACTGAGCCACCCAGGTGCCCCGGAAAACAGTTTTATGTGATGGGACGCCTGGGTGGCTCAGTTGGTTAAGCAGCTGCCTTTGGCTCCGGTCATGATCCCAGCTTCCTGGGATCGAGTCCCACATCGGGCAGGGAGCCTCCTTCTCCCTCTGCCTCTGCCTGCCATTCTGTCTGCCTGTGCTCGCTCCTGCTCTCTCTCTGATAAATAAATAAAAGTCTTTAAAAAAAAAAAAGAAACAGTTTTATGTGAAGGAAAGTAGAGGAGTCCAAAAGGCTTGCTTATTGCCCTGCTTTGAGCAGTTTCATCATTGTAGTTATGACACACAGGGCCTAGAGGCAGAAGGTGGTTTCTTTTCAGAGCCTGGAAGAGTTCCAGGATCCAGAGAGAAGGGCTGGTACTATCGCTGGGCTAGACACTCAAGTCCGAGGCTGGGTCTTTTTTTTTTTTTTTTTAAAGATTTTATTTATTTTATTTGTCAGAGAGAGTGAGCACAGGCAGAGAGTGGCAGGCAGAGGCAGAGGGAGAAGCAGGCTCCCTGCTGAGCAAGGAGCCCAATGTAGGACTCGATCCCAGGACGCTGGGATCGTGACCCGAGCCGAAGGCAGCTGCTCAACCAACTGAGCCACCCAGGCGTCCCCGAGGCTGGGTCTTGAGGAGAGAGAAGGAAGGGTGTTGTCAGGGGAGTTGTAGGAAGCCACCATTCCACAGCAGCGTTGTCCTCTCTCTTTTCCAGTGACACTCATTCCGGCTGTTTAAAACTCAGATGTTGACCGAAGAGGGCTGGAGCAGGACTTTCAGGCCTCCTTGAAACACTCTTCCTCTACAAGCCCAGAGTCTTGAGGCATTAGCTACAATCACTTGGGCTCACTCTCTCTTCCAGACAGAAATCCTGTCTTCCTCAGACAGCAGCACCGACAGCTGGCACGTCCTAACAGCAGGCTCTGGATTCACAAGATGTTCCACAAGTAAGGCCCCGGGGTGACCTGCCGAGGATCCCTGTGGGCCAAACGGCAGCTGCCCCTCCTGCAACCCTGCAGAGAACTTGGCTTGCCTCACTTAGATTCTAAACAGTCCTGCACTGAATGTTCGGTGCTTGATAACGGAGTTGTGCTTCTGTGGAAAACATAAATGGGGAGGGAAGGCTGACAGAGGGCTTTATTGTTTTAATCAACAGTGGAGGGTAATAGGGCTGTGCCTCCTGATTATCCTTATCTGAGTTTTTGTAACAGCTTAATCATAAGCTGGTTGGTTGAAAGCTGTTAGAGTCCTGAGATTTTCCCTGGGTCTGGGGAATGAATTAAAGCACTCTGTGGGAAGAGAAGCTGTCTGCCCTAAGAGTTCAGGGTTTTGAGGCTGGCTAGAGGCCTCAGGTGGAGATGAGGGCTTGTTATTAATGACTGCTCCTAGCCCAGGACGTGACAGCTGAGAGGAGTCTGGAGTTTATATCCCCACCCCTACACTCCAGGCAGGAAGAGGGACTTAATCGGCCACAGTTGCCCCCTGCAGGGCAAGAAGTGAGGGCAGTGACCTGATAAGGAGCTGTGAAGTAGGTCCCTCAGGTTGCTCCTAGAGCTGGAATCCAGCTGCAATCAGCCCCTCACTCATCCTTTGTTCTCAGGATGTGTGAATTCTCTTCTGTATCCACGCAGTGCTTTAGAAGGGCCCAGGAATCAACCCTGACAAAGGTCTCTGTGTTGTGTGTTCAGTAGAGATAACAATTAAGGTTTAAAAAAAAAAGTAGTTGAGGACAAACCCCACTGATTTATCCTTACTTTTGACTGACATTTGAGAAAGGTTTGATAGGCTCTAAGCTTCTTCCCAGATTTGCGATTGAAGCTGAGTGAATCCCCATCTCTGCCCAGGAATTCTGGCTTCGGGCTGCAAAAGCAAGCCTTCAAGCCTTCTCCCACTCTCCGGGTCTCTCCAGGCTCCTGCCTCCCTTTCTGACACTGCAAGCCCCAACTTTGGGGCCCTTCCCTGTGGGATCACCTGAGTCCCCTGCTCATCTGCTCTTTTTGAATGGTTCAGGTCACTTTCCTCTTCTGTTACATGTGAACTGGGGGTAGCAGGAGGTGGGGAGTCGCAGTGGAGATTTTTCAAGACCTCTCCCAGCCCGGACACTCAAGGCAGAGCTGTGAATTCCGACAATTTAGTTCTCTGAGTCTGGGCATACAGGGATTCGGGAGCCAGTCTCAGCTTGAATCCGGAGTCCTGTAACCTTAGGCAGTTTACTTCATCCCTCATTTTCCTCATCAGTAAATAAGGAAATATAATACCTGCCTCATAGGACCATTATTTTTTTTTAAAGATTTTATTTATTTATTTGACAGACAGAAATCACAAGTAGGCAGAGAGGCAGGCAGAGAGAGGGGGAAAGCAGGCTCCCTGCTGAGCATGAGAGCCCGATGCAGGGCTGGATCCCAGGACCCTGGGATCATGACCTGAGCTGAAGGCAGAGGCTTTAACCCACTTAGCCACCCAGGCGCCCCTCATAGGACCATTATGAATATATGAGGATTAAATGAGTTAATGTTTGTAAAGCACTTATAACACTGTTTGGTACATAGGGGTTTTTTGCCTTTTTTTTTTTTTTGAAAGCATGTTAAAAACTTTTCTAGAATCTGTTAAATATAGCACACAGCACAATTTCATTGTTAGCTGTTTACATGTGGGTCTTATTTGCACTCCTCTTGCTCTGAAGGGCAGAAAACACATGAACCCATCTTTGGCCCTAGCCCACTGACTCCTGGTTTGGTGCTCAATAAAGTGGCTAGTTTGAAATAAACCAGGAGTCAGTGGCAAGAGTAGCAGAGAGCTGTCCAGACAAGCAGATATTAAATTGCTGATTGGGTGTAGGGGGAAGAACAGGCAGTGACTCTCCTCTTTCTGGAATGTCCGAAGGGGTCCAGAGTTTGCGTCACTTTTGGAGGACCAGGAGGCACAAACTACAGAGTGAGAGACACCCAAAGAGGTGGGATAAACGGCCCAGTGTTTCTGGGAAGCGCAGGACTTTGGAACCAGCAGTCACGGACAGTTCTCTTACGTGTAAAATAGGATATGAATATCCACTAAAATGAGAAAGCACTGGTAAGGGCTCCTAACTGAACACCTACCAGAGAGACTGGCACCAGCTAAGTATTTATTATGACCATTCACGAATGAGGCTGGGCGAGGTTTAGCGACCTGCCCAAAGATACAAAGCAATAAAATGGAAGAGTGAACATTCGAACGCAGGTGTGTGAACTCAAACTGCGTACGGATGCAAAAGAGACCTGGCGCAGCTAAGCCCCGTTCAAATGATAACGTCCACTTTATTAGAACAAACGGCTTATGAATAACAGCAATACTAGTACCGCAGGGCGGCTCTCGAACGCCTGCCCCCACGGGATCCCACACCCCGGCGGTGCCCGAAAGTCCCGCCGCCTTTCGCCGCTTACGTGCGCTCCGTGACCGCCGCGGCAGACGAGGGGCTGGGGGCCGAGACCGCATGCGCTCTGGCGCCCCCGAGCGCGCTCCTCCCCCACGGCGGCCGCAGCGCTGGCATGGGGCGCATGCGCACACCCGGCGGGCGGAGGGCGGCCCCAAGCCAGTGGAAAGATTTGGGCGACAGTGCGCGGGAGCCCGGCGGTGCGGTGTGAGCGCGCAGGCGCGGCTGGAGCCGGGCAGCAACTCCGGAATCTCTGCTAGTCCCAGTGTGTGTCGCACCCGGAGTCGCCGCCATGGCCGCATACAAGCTGGTGCTTATCCGGCACGGCGAGAGCGCTTGGAATCTGGAGAACCGCTTCAGCGGCTGGTACGACGCCGACCTGAGCCCGGCCGGGCACGAGGAGGCGAAGCGCGGCGGGCAGGCGCTGCGAGGTGCGGAGCGGGCCGGGCTGGCTGTTGGTGGGGGCTGCGGAGGCCCGGGCGGGAGCCTCACGGTGAGGGCCGCCGCCTGGCTCGCCCCCGTGCCCTCCCAGAGAGGGCTGATCTTGAGCTAATGCTCTCCAGCAATTTATTTTGCAGTTGACAAAATGGGCCCAGGTTGGGGGGGCGGGAGTCGACTTGCTCAAGGTCATCCGGTGGAGTGAGGGGCCGCGCCAGGAAGAGGGCCGGGGGCGGGCGCCCCGTAACCCATTGCGTTCTCCACCACACCACCTTGCGAAATTCTCCCATTTTCTAGTCTGAGCATTAGTAAGTCGGGGACGGGTTATTACATGGGATGCCCGGTGCCTTCCAGCAGCCGTAACCACGCCTTTTCAGGAGGTCGCTGAGATTCGAATGAAGCGTCAGGCCACACGCCTGTTCCTGGCTGTGGCGGGGGGCGGGGGGGGGTAGGCAGCAGGCCTCAGAAACCCACGTGCTTATGTAGGCCTTTGCTGTTCAGCAGCATCCCACAAATTCTGTGTGCAAAATCCATCTTCAAATGTAATTGAGCAGATGAATGAATGAAGGATTTGAGTTGATCCTGTGCACGATTCCATAGACAGATTTTAGTCACCTCTTCTCTATACTTTCCTGGCCCTCTTTTATAGTTGGGAAAAGTGAAGATTGCATAGATGACTTGTTAAGGTCGTATTTTTCTCCTAGTCCATCCCGCTTGCTCCAGTTTGGGTTGAGTAACAGGTGGGCAAAGGTGCAAGTGATAGTGAGATAAACTCACCTACCCAGGCTTGCCCCGCTGGAGGGGGGATAGCTCTCTGTGGTTTTGGAATGCTTTTTATAAGGAACCATTCCCAGCTGTTAGCAACTCAGAGAATCTCTCTGGTCTGAGAAGGTGCTTCCTTTGATGATTAGGGCAGATCCTGCCTTGCTCCCTTCTAACCTCTGGACATAGAAGCAGCCATTTAAAAGGGTCGTTGATGCCTGATGTGAAAGAGGTATTTGGCCACGGGTTACTCTAGCGTCTTGCCTTCACTGTAGATTCTTTGAAATGAAGCACAGGTTTGGAAAGTGTGGGAAATGTAATCCTGCTGGCTGTGTGTGTGAATGCTTTGGGATGGTCTGGTGTGACTTATATTAGGAGAGGCTGGGAAAGGGAAAGTGCTGGTAAAGGAGGCCATTTTCTCTCCTGTCTGGCATGAAGACCTGTATGGGTCTGGTGTTTTGCTGAGACTAGCCCAGGACAAAGATAATTGCAGCTGTACCCTAAAAGACTGATCAAATGGTCAAACTTGTAATTTCTCGTTAACAGACCCTATTTCAGTTTTTAAAAATTTACTTATTTTTAGTAATTTCTACACTCAGTGTGGGGCTCAAATTCATGACCCCCGAGATCGAGTCACATCCTCTTGTGACTAAGCCAGGCACCCCCCTATTTCAGTTTGTAAGTAAATGTTGGTAGCATTAGTTAGAAAAATTTCATTTGAGATCTTAGTATCTGTTATGGGCATCACTCATAAATATATTTAAAAAGACTGAAAGCAGAAATTTGAATGGTGAAGACCATTATGAATAATGTAAGAAACCTAAAGTAAATACATGAGGAGGGTTAATAAACTCTTTTCTTTTTTAAGGTTTTATTTATTTATTTGATAGAGGCACGGCGAGAAAGGGAACACAAGCGGGGAGAGTGGGAGAGGGAGAAGCAGGCTTCCCGCTGAGCAGAGAGTCGGATGTGGGGCTTGATCCCAGCACTCTGGGATCATGACCTGAGCCAAAGGAAGATGTTTAATGACTGAGCCACCTGGGCACCCCAAGGTTTATAAACTTTTGAATTGTTTCAGGAGAAAGCCAGTGAGAACTGATTTCCCCCATGCAGTCTTACCTCTGGGGGAGGATGAGGTCCACACCACACCATTTACCCGCCCCTGGGCTATGCTTTTATTTAATGGGAAAGTTAAAGGAAGAGGCACTAGAGTTCTCTGTTAAGAGCCCTCAGGGGAAGTACTTTTCTCCTTGGGGACCTATTTGTATGTCCAACGGTAGGCACTCCATTGGAAATAATTGCAGTGAAGCAGCCAGTAGCTTTGCAGCATGGGAGATGACGTTTGCACTATGGATGGTTGCTTCCTGGTGACTCAGCCTTTTATTGGGGAGCCATCCCTTCCCTACGAGTTAGGGAGGAGATGGTAATGGAGTCCACTAGGACTTGTCCTGAGGCTCACTGATGAGATTCTCATCATCTTTTCCCTTGTGGGTAGTGTAGTGGTGGGTTTCCTGGTGATTAATCCTCCCTTTCCCCATCAGCAGTTCTTACTGGCCTCATTCTCAGCTGAATGACTGGCAGGAGAATTCACTTCACGTTGCATTAATTACTGTTGGCAACCTCCGTATGAGGCAATACCCAAGAAAGTTTGTGCTGAATTTCAAAGAGGGCCTTGTAGCCTCATGGAGGAAAACACTACATGAAGAAAGGGTCATCTCCTTATTAAAGTGGGAGGAGGGATAATCTTTCATGAAATACGAATTATAGCCTGTTGGTTGGGGCAGCATAACTCTTGATTACCACCCCTTAAGAACTACTGAGTGTGGAAGAGAGATTCATTTATGATCACCACTACACACACCACTGAGGGTGGATGAGAGATTCATAAATGAATCAGTGCACACAGCATTTGCTCTTTTTGCTCTTTCTTCAGGGAGTGGCTTCTCCTAAACCTTGGTCTAGCCATCGACCTAAGTAGGTACAGGCTGGCACTTGACTGTAACAGAAACTGGATAAAGAAGTTGTGATGTGATTTCCGCTCCATACTGAACATGTAATTTCAAGCAACAAATTTAAGTTTTAATCAGCATCCTCTAAGAGCTCTTGCTGTGTCCTGATTGTTGGGGGTTTAAAATCCACTTCCCCTAGACAAGAAGTTAGAACCGAAATATATTAGTAATCATTGGTCAAAAGTGACTGTTTTAACTAAAATACAAACATCCAGATCCTTAGGAGTTAGGAAAATATAGAGGGAGCTAGAGATGGTGGTTATGAGTTGGATTTTGGAGTCACGGCCTGGATTTTAATCTCTCACGTATAAGCTGTGACCTTGAATAATTTGCTTAACTTCTCTAGCATGGGTTAGAAGGATGGTTATGGAGACAAAACATACAGAATAGTTCAGTGCTTGACAGATGGCAAGCCCTCTATACATATTGGCTATTATTACATATTAAGAGATTCCAAGTTTTTAAGCATCTTTTTCTTGAAAGAATTGGAGAAATAAGTTCTTAAAATGGGCTTAAATTTTTTTTTAAAGATTTTATTTATTTATTTGGCAGACAAAGATTACAAGTAGGCAGAGAAGCAGGCAGAGAGAGAGGAGGAAGCAGGCTCCTGCTGAGCAGAGGGCCCAATGCGGGGCTTGATCCCAGAACCCTGAGATCATGACCTGAGCCAAAGGCAGAGGCTTTAACCCACTGAGCCGATCAGGCGCCCCTAAAATGGGCTTAATTACAGCACTTTGTGGTTTAGGATAAGCCACACAGATGGTACACAGTAGCTACATGACGATATGTTTAGGTCTTGGGTTAGATGAATTATTGGGGAACCATGTTGTCGACTATAAAAAAACAAATTTTATCTTTTGTGAAGGCTCAAGATTGTCTTTCCTGCTAGAGTACACAAACTAGTTAAATTTATATGTAAGAAAATTCTGGTTTCAGTGTGGATCTGATTAGCTTATCACTTCGAATTTCTGATTCCCAGATGCTGGCTATGAGTTCGACATCTGCTTCACCTCCGTGCAGAAGAGAGCAATTCGGACTCTCTGGACAGTGCTGGATGCCATTGACCAAATGTGGCTGCCAGTAGTGAGGACTTGGCGCCTCAATGAGCGGCACTATGGGGGTCTGACTGGTCTGAACAAAGCAGAAACTGCTGCCAAGCACGGCGAGGCCCAGGTGAAGATTTGGAGGCGTTCCTATGATGTCCCGCCACCTCCAATGGAACCTGACCATCCCTTCTATAGCAACATCAGTAAGGTATGGAAAAATGGGGTTTGGTTCAACTCCACTTAGGACCACGGGTTATGGTTCTGGGCCTCACTCTTTCTTAGCTTTTTTTTAGTGTCTGCCTAGTCCCATTGAGTTTATAATTTATAATAAATACTTAACTCTTTCAATTACCCTTCTCCAAGGAATGACCTTCACTTGTTAAAAGATTTAGTTGATAGTTACTTATCTAAAAATATATCTCCTTTTTTCTTTCTTCATAGACATACTTCATAAAACCTATCCATAGTTGTAGGGCCTTTCTAAGACAAGTGAAAGATTAAGTGAATTAGGAAGAGCCTTGTGCTTACTTTCCCCCCCTTTTTTTCTAAGTTTCTTTGAATAGTTAATCTTCCCAGTAGTGGGCAGTGGTGGTAGAAAGAGCAGCAAGATAATAATTAGCCCCTTTGCCAAGCTCTCAGCTCCATTCTGTGCACTGGTGAGAGAATTTGATTCATCACTTTAAGATTTTTTTTTTTTTAAGATTTTATTTATTTATTAGTTAGTTAGAGAGAGAGAGAGAGAGCACAGGCAGACAGAGAGGCAGAGGGAGGAGCAGGCTTCCCGCCGAGCAAGGAGCCCGATGTGGGACTCGATCCCAGGACGCTGGGATCATGACCTGAACCGTAAGGCAGCCGCCTAACCAACTGAGCCACCCAGGCATCCCTGATTCATCACTTTAATTAGGGGATGAGGACTGGGCAGAACAGATGCAGCTACTACTAATTGGTGAATTTGTTTTTTGTTGTTGTTGTTTAGGATCGAAGATATGCAGACCTCACTGAAGATCAGCTACCCTCCTGTGAGAGTCTGAAGGACACAATTGCCAGAGCTCTGCCCTTTTGGAATGAAGAAATAGTTCCCCAGATCAAGGAGGGGAAACGAGTACTGATTGCAGCCCACGGCAACAGCCTTCGGGGCATTGTCAAGCATCTGGAGGGTATGTATATTTTTCAGGGGAACCCTCAAGGAGGCATACAGCAAAACTGCCACTAACAGGGACTTATTTCATGCAAAGGAGACCTTCAGGAAAAGGTTAGACCTATTGAGAGCCTTGGGGATAGTCTAGATTGACTCCTGGTCACCCACTACCCTTGTTTCCTCAAAGCATCATAGACAGACTCATTGGGTGCTTACTGTATATGCAGAACTTCAGGTCCCCCTTCAGACCTGATGCAGAAGCTGCCATCTGTTATTCACATACACTTTATAAATTTGAGATGCTTACCTTTAGACTAGGATTGCCAGTTGAAACTGATAAGATCCTCCTTAATCACAACCTGGTACAACTTCACATATGAATCTCAATTTGCATCCTAAATTGCTTCACCTGAAGGCCTAGAGGCGCAGATTTGCTGATTTTTGGCAGGCTGGATGGATCACATAGTACATTTAAGATGTGTATGGTCCTGCTTCACTATGGGTTTTTATTTATTTATTTTTAAGATTTTATTTTTTAAATTTATTTGATAGAGATCACAAGTAGGCAGAGAAAGAGGAGGAGGAAGCAGGCTGTCCCCAGAGCAGAGAGCCCGATGCGGGGCTCGATCCCAGGACCTTGGGATCATGACCTGAGCTGAAGGTGGCGGCTTTAACCCACTGAGCCACCCAGGTGCCCCTGCTATGGGTTTTTTTTTTTTTTTTAAGATTTTACTTATTTATTTGATAGACCACACAAGTAGGCAGAGAGGGGAGGGGAGAAGCAGGCTCCCCGCCGAGCAGAGAGCCTGATGTGGGACTCTATCCCAGGACCCTGGGATCATGACCCGAGCCGAAGGCAGCGGCTTAACCCACTGAGCCACCCAGGCGTCCCCCCCGCTATGGGTTTTTAAACCCTACTTTGGGAGAGAGATCTATGGTACACACCTTCATACTTTCTTCTTGCTTTTCAGTGGGTGAGAAATAAGTATTGGGTGCATTCTTTGGGTGACTGATCTGTAATACAGATCATTACTGTTATTACAAATATCAGAAAGGGTGTCTTGTTTTATTTGTTACCTGCGGGGGTGACATGGATTTGTGTCTTGCATGGCTAATCACTGTGTATTTTCAGGTCTTTCTGAAGAGGCTATCATGGAACTGAACCTTCCAACAGGTATTCCCATGGTCTATGAATTGGACAAGAACTTGAAGCCCATCAAGCCCATGCAGTTCCTGGGGGATGAAGAGACCGTGCGTAAAGCCATGGAAGCTGTGGCAGCCCAGGGCAAGGCCAAAAAGTGAAGGCAAGCAGGCAGACTACTCTCCCAAGGATACCTACCCTCCCTGCCCAACCCACTCCTCTACACTTCTTCCCTGCACATGTCACACTGACCATATCTGTAGGCATCTTAAGTTTTAGCTACAGATGAGGACCAGTGACTCCTAATTTTGTTTAGCCATTTTGTTTCTTGCACCCACTCTCATCATATATTCTAGTCAGAATGGCACTTCTGGGGCATGGGTTCTCAGTCCAAGCTGAGAGAAGACTCTTACCCAAGAGTAGAGAATTAGTAATGCTGGGGTTTTTGCTACTGTTCTATTATTGAGGACCTGCTTGCAATGGGGATAGGGAAGAACCATGCTAGGTGTGACCAGTGAGAAGCAAGAGAGCCTATGTGTGTTCCCAGGAGCAAGTCCTGTACTATTCTGTACAGGTGGAGGGGGGGTGCTCTAGTCATTTCAGCAGAAGATGAATGTAACCTGCATGGTGATGAAAACAGTCATTTCCCTTCTGACCCTGGAAGAGCTGGCTCCAGAAGATTGGGATCAATCTGAATGTTTTACATGTTGCATTTACTTTTACAAGAAAAAAGTATATATATATATATAAAATACAAAACGAAAACCCTTCTGGGGTTTCTAGTGGCGGTTGAAATATTCCCACATGTGATCATCCAAAAATAAGCCATTCCTCACACCAGTGTGGTATAAACTCCTTGACTTCTGAGGCCTAGGAGTTCATCCTGCTGTGTGTTTTAGAATCCCTCCCCTGCCTTAATGTTTTATGGCAGTGAGATGCCTTTTGATCATGTCCAAGTGTGTTTTTCACTGTATCTGTTTCTGATCATGTTCCAGTTGCTTGGCCCCGCCTTGGGCCCAGTACTCATTTTGAGCGTAATTGTACTAATCTTTTTTCCAGATCAGTATAATAAAGGAGTGATGTGCAATATCTTCTGTGTGATATCGTGATATCTCTGGAGCTTTAGGACAACCAGTCAGTTTACACAGCCCAGTCCATATATGGTGTATCTTACTAGGTTTTCCATCTTAGGTTGGGGAGCTGGGGGGAGGGGGCAGGTCATCTTGGCTGAACTCTCCATTCCTGTTGCCTCTACAGCTCTTGTTCAGTGATGCTGGTTACTGAGTACCACTTGAGTGGAAAATCAAATTCTGAAACCCCATTATGCCTTTTGAGTAAGGTAAAGGCCTGTTTATTTTAAAAAGCTAATATTTTTCTACTAGAAATCTGTAAACCTGATTGACTTTTCATCCTCAGAAATTACACGCAACTTTATAAAATGATGCAGGAGAAAAATATGATTACATTATATAAATAATTAGGAAGGGGCATGGCTCACATTTACCTTCTCTCTAAGGCCTTTGAAAAGATTGTGGGATCATAAGAGAGATTCCAAGGCAAGAAAAAGCTCTTAATGCCTTTCTTCTAGCAGGAGGAAGTAGGGCCCTCCATCTGGGAAACTCTCACGAAGCTCCTCTGTGCCAGCCATTGGCTGAGGCATGTTCACATACACAGTCTCTAATCTTCACCACCTCTGAAAGGGCTGCTATCCCCAGTTCACAGAAGAAACGGGCTGAAAAAGATACAGAAACTGGCCAAATAATATGCTACCAAGTAGTGGAACCCAGAGAAAAGATGTTCAACTAAAGTCCTTATTCTCAACTTAAATACTTCTAATCATCTTCTTGAGTTTTTCACTTGATCTGTACAGTAACTCTAGGATGAGCTTTAGTAATTTAAGTCTCCCAACGGTCTGGTGGAATGTTAAATTGACTTAGCCTATACTTAATCTTAGACTGAAAGTCGATAATTTCCTTTGATCAAGGTTCTTCACCCAGGTCAGACTGGATCAGCTTAGATTACTCTGTGTCCTGACATCTGAGTTTATGGCAGGCTTCACTCATTGACTAGAACTCTTACAGGCAGGAAAGTAACAGAAAGCCTGCATTATTTAACGACACCACCAGGAGGCCAACAACTAGCATCCTTCCAAGACCCTGCTTAGCTAGGGTAGCTAGCTACCTAGAGTTTGTAGGCAGTTTTGAAGTTCACCTCACCCAGGCTGAGAATCACTATTCCAAGGCACAGAAACAATATCCTCATCCCTAGAACCAGTTGTAGATTAGCAGGTATCATCACTAAACATCACTGTTTGGGCATAGTTGTGGAGTCAGCTATGAGAACACTCAAAAATTTTTTTATTGTGCTTTTGCTATGTTTAGTCACAGTATCAGGCACTGCATATTCAAAGAGATTCCTGCCCTAAAAGCTCAGGCTATTAGGGGGGACAGGCACATAAACTTAACATGTAATACAATACTGGATGGTTAACGGAGAAAATCCATCCTGCTCTGCAGATGAGAGAGAGCTGTTACTCAACTGCTTCAAATGTTCTGATACTTTATTAGAATGTTTATGTATCACCTGTCTTTCCTCATTAGAATGTAAGCTCTACAAGGAAAGGATTCTGTCGTTCACTGTTTTAACTCCTGGTTGTTCAGTATGTTTATTGAATGATGTCCAAACAAGCACTCAGTTAATGAACCATTGCTAATTGGGAGAGCCTTTAATTTCATGCCCAAGGTTCTAATCAATATTTAGAAAAAGGCACCCTGGTACAAAAGAAATAATTTTGGCTTTACGGTTAAGATAGACCTAAGTTTGGGGGCACCTGGGTTGCTCAGTGGGTTCAAGCCCCGAATCGGGCTCTCTGCTCAGCGGGGAGCCTGCTTCCCCTCTGTCTGCCTCTCTGCCTACTTGTGATCTCTGTCTATCAAAAAAAAAAAAAAAAAAAAAAGACCTAAGTTTGAATAATGCTCTAATGCTCTGCCACTTGATGTTTGTGTGACTTAGAGCAAGTTAACTAATTTTTCTAAGTCTTAGTTTACTTCTCTGTAAAATGTAGAAATGATCAGAACATTCCAGGGCTACTGGGAAGTTCAGAGGTAAGTAAAGCGGCTAAAGTGGTTAATGCTGTAGAGAGTATCAAATGGTAGCATCTTCCTGCAAGGCAGTATGGGAACACCTAACCAAAATTTTAAAAATACACATTCTTTGACCCAGCGTTCCACTTCTAGGAATCTGTTTTGCCACAGAACATATGCACAAGGATATGTAGGATAGGAGTTTTCTTGGTAGCACTGCCTATAAAAAAGGAAAATCTGTAAAGTTTTAAAGCCTCTTATCAGTAAGGGAACTACTTAAACTACATTGTAACATGAGGCCTGGAATTTGACAGATCCTTGATAGAAGGCAACCAGATCTGGAATAACAATAACATAATACTGGTGTGTACTGGAACTTAGGCATTTCTTACTCACAATAACCTCTGAGATCATACTATGCCAGATGAGGAAACAGACTTAAACAAAAATAACTTGCACTACTATCAATGTTCAACATCCTGATTATTTTAGTATACTATAATTTGTACAGTGTCACCATTGGGGGAAAAATGGGCAAAGTGTACCAGGAATCTCACTATTTCTTAAAACTATATGGGGAGCTAATGATCTCAATTCTGTTTTCTATTAAAAAACCAACCTAACCTATTCAAGGCTAGCAGTTAGAGGATATAAACTCAGGTGGGCTGACTCCGGAGTTCACAGGTAACCACTGTCACTACACCTAAAAGATATGGGCTCCTTGAAGAACATCTCAAGAAGTGACATCTCTAATTCTTTCCTTCCATTCTCTCGGCAGCTTCTCAACGCTTAACCCTCATCCATTCCTCATCCCCAAACTTGGATGTCCATTCCTTCTGCGCTTTGTTCAGGCTCCTTTGTCTGCCTTGAATATTTTCATTCCATTTAGCCAAGTTCTTCAGTTCCTTTTATTTCACAGATCTTTCCCTGGTCTCACATGATGGTACTCTGTCCCTCTTTTCAGTTCAGGCTTAATAAACGTGTCCTGGGGTACCCACTAAATTACTGATACTATGTTCATCTAATTACTTTCAGAACTATTCACATGCACCTTGAATCACCATGTGTTCTTTAATTTTCGCTAAACTGTACTGTCTCTCAATGAGATGTATATAAAGTGCTTGACTCAGTGCCTGGCATATAGCAAGTACTCAGTAAGTGTAAGTGCTTAAAACAGAACATACAAAATATAAGAAAGATTGGAGATTAGGCTTTTCCAGAATAAGCAAGCACTTCACACATGTCAGTTAATGGGTGTCAGCAACCAGGCAAACCCCTCCTCTGAATGTCATGATGCTTTTTAGATGCTTCCCTACTCAAGACAACAAAAGCCATAAAATCTTTTTAGTAAAAAATGTTTTGTCTCAGCAAAAAATGTGTATTTGTAAGACTGTTAGAGGGAACAGGTTACTTCCAACATTATACAGTTTGTTGGCGCCTCCAATAAAGAGAAATTGATCACCCCAGAGAATGAAATCCACTGAAAGGTTCATAAGAAAAATATTCCACCTACAGTATAAGTTGCAGATTTTTCTAAAGGTGGTTGTTGGCCAACCCCAGGCATCTGAATAAAGACAATGGCATCCTGATGTTGGATTCATACACGTACTCTTGGAAAAACGGCTTACCCCTCTCCATGGGGTAAAATGTGGCTTCTTAGGTCTGCAGGAATTCAGGCTGCACTCGGGCCACTTTCCGGAATTCTTTAGTGTGGGTCTTAGGGCACTGCATCTCACACCAACTAATGGGAACCATCTGGACACCTGAAAGCAAAGAGCTGGTGTTAGAGCTGGGAACCCCAAATGTTTACCGAAGACCCTTCCCTTTCAAGGCTGATTATGAACTGAAATATCACCAAACAACCTAGTGAACCTCACCTCATATGGAAAAAGCCTTGTTTATGCCACTGACTTATACAGTGAGTCCTCCATTACAATTATATAAGGAGAATCATTCTAATCTCAGTAGTAAATACTGACACTCATATTGCTGCCTAGATAATTAAAAAAACAAGGGTAACAAGAGCAAACAGTGGATTAATCCCAAACCATAGCTTCCAGGGAAAGGTGAGTACATGGATGCATGGACTTACCCGATTCACTGTGGGCCACCACCACCCCGAGCTCATTCTCGGCAGTGGTCAGGAGGTAGTTGGATTGTGCGTCACCCAGGGAGATCTAATCACACAACACTGGTAAAGGAAAATGATGGGTGATAAGTCTTCCCTCCCATAACCACTTGAGTTGTTTTCTACTTGTATTTTTTGTTTTGACAAAGGACCACAAGACTCCTGGGAATAAAGGATACCACTTTGGCCAAGACAATGTCACCTGGGCGGAAACTCTTATAAATCTCTACCTGTAAGAAAAGAACAGGATTGTTAAGTGAAAGCTCTAAATCAGATCTACATGAAACTATTATCCCTCTGGTAGAACCAATCTACTTTCTAACCCTACAGCGTGAAAGTCATCATTAGCCATGCCAATCAACAACTTCTATTGCTTCTATAGCATCATCATATAAAGCAAAGATTTTTAATTCAGTAACCTGATCAGGAATCTGACTTGGACAAAAGTTACTATAGCTGGCTCTGAAAGGATTCAGAGTAAATCGGAACAGCAAAGAATAAACACCTGGCTTCAAAGGCAAGGATTAAACTAATCCCCTTCTGGTCAACAAAGAGAACAAAAATCCTAAGGGAGAGAAACAGGACAGGGAGGTGAATTCCACACTTTCTAGTAGGAAACATCTTAAAATTCCTTGGATCTTTGGAACTACATTCCCATAGATGTTTGAAATTCACTGGAATAATTTAAAAGGATCGAGATTCCTAAAGTCATAAGGAAAAAAAGAAAAAGGACCAACCAACAACCTTGTCTTTTTCAGTAGCTCGGACATCTTCCTTGCTATAAAAAAGAATTAACAGAAAGATTAATTATCGGTGAGAAAGAATTATTCCGCAGAATCATAGTAGACAAAGAGCTACAAGAGTAGAGAGAATGAGTCATAATGGGAACCCAAATGCCACGAGAGAAGTGGGGTAGAGAAGCATTCCAAGTCCTCATCCAGAGGAGAAAACTACATTCCCATTCTTGGGTCACACAGAGCAGCAGTATCAATACCTCTGAGTACAGAAAAGCAGATCAGATTTGGCAGGAAAAAATAAGGAACTTTGCTGCCTTAGTAAAGCTTGAAGAGAAGCACTATAGAACAACACAGAATCCTGAGAGTGGAATGGGCCTCAGAAGTTAAATTATCTAGCTCACAAGAACTATTGATCCCTTCTCAAAGAGCCTACAGGGAAAAAAAAAACCAAAAAAAAAACCAACCAAACCCAACTACCATTTCACCCACTAACCATTTTTTCAAGTATTTTATTAATTTTTAAGATTTATTTATTTAGGGGCGCCTGGGTGGCTCAGTGGGTTAAAGCCGCTGCCTTCAGCTCAGGTCATGATCCCAGGGTCGTGGGATCGAGCCCCGCATCGGGCTCTCTGCTTTGTGGACAGCCTGCTTCCTCCTCTCTCTCTCTGCCTCTCTGCCTACTTGTGATCTCTGTCTATCAAATAAATAAATAAAATCTTAAAAAAAAAAAAAGATTTATTTATTTATCTATCTTAGAGAGAGAAAAAGACAGCACAGGGCCATATGAGTGGGGGGAGTATGCATTCTATTTTACAGAGGGAGAGAGTCTCAAGTAGTCTTCCCACTGAGCACAGAGCCCAACACAGGCTCAATCTCATGACCCATGAGATCATGACCCGAGCTTAAATGGCAAATCAGTTGCTCAACCAACTGAGACACCCAGATGCCCCTAAGATTTTATTTATTTATTTAAAAAAAAGACTTTATTTGATTTGACAGAGAGAGAGAGAGAGAGAGAGAGAGATCACAAGTAGGCGGGGGGTGGGGGGAGCAGGCTCCCTGCTGAGCAGAGAGCCCAATGTGTGGCTCCATCCCAGGACTCTGAGATTACGATCTGAGCTGAAGGCAGAGGCTTAACCCACTGAGCCACCCAGGTGCCCCTAAGGTTTTATTTTTAAGTAGTCTCTATACCTAACATGGGGCTTGAACTCACAACCCCAAGATCAAGACTTATCCATGCTTTACTGGTTGAGCCAGGTGCCCCTCCCACACTAAACTTTTTAATGTCTCAAATCCTTGGGTTTAAACTATGTTTTTTTTTTTTTTTAAAGATTTTATTTATTTATTTGACAGAGAGAGAGATCACAAGTAGGCAGGGAGGCAGGCAGAGAGAGGAGGAAGCAGGCTTTCCGGGGAGCAGAGAGCCCGATGTAAGGCTCGATCCCAGGACGCTGGGATTATGAGCTGAGCCAAAGGCAGAAGCTTTAACCCACTGAGCCACCCAGGTGCCCCTAAAATATATTAAATAAAAGAAAGGAAGGTATTTCCTAAAATGTCTTCTACTTTGTTTCATATGAATCATTGTGCATCACTAGTCTCCAGCTTAGCTCAATTCTTTTCATTTTTCTTTAAGGCCCAATCTTGTCACTATTTTCCTTTTGTCTTAGCTCATACATTATAACCTTTCCTTTGGACACCACCTGGACAGAATCAGAACACAAAGATGGGAGCCAGAGAGGCAGGCATAGGAACTGTAATTGTTCCTAAAAATTCCAGTCCCCTGTTCTATCCTCAGGTGCGGAGGCCAAGGCAAAGACATGAACACTTCTTACCGGATAGTTCCTCGAAAAGAGTTCTTAAGTGGTGTGGACCCTACATACAGGATGTGCACTTTGGCAAAGCGTGAATTGATGCTAGAAACCTGTGAAACAGAGAAAAGATCAGATTAGAATAGTAGCAGTTGTGAGCTCAAGGAGGCAGCAAGAAAGTAGGAATTACCAGGATTTTAGTCCAAGCAACCCTATTAATTATAGAATTTAAGACAAGTTAACTCCTACTTAACTTTGCATAAACGATACATGTCAAGTGGAATGAGAGTCACTCTGGCCACCTAATAGTTACTATAGGCATCCAATGAAATAATATGGAATAGATCTTGAAAAATACAGAAGCCTAACATAGACACAGGATATTACAGCAAATCTGGACTTTCAGCAGATCTTGCTAAAAGCCCTGTAGAGTGAACAGAATTTAAGTGTACATTTGAGGTACTGCATAATATTTGGATCACTGCATCTTCAGTTGTTTTGAGAATAATACACAGATTTTTTTGCTGGAACAATTTATAAAGAGAGCAACTAAAAGCTACAAGTTAATTTAACCTGGTAGAAGGTGAGGATGGGCAGGGAGTAAGGATATAGTACATTTATTGATCAGGGCAACTTTAATTTGTACTTCCCCTGGAATACCCTAAAAGACAAGATTTAAAAGGAATGCCAGAATATAAGCTCTTTTGCTTCCCTGCAGAATAAGATCTAGTTTCTAGATGTTAAAAAATAGGCCTCTTTATTACCTTTTGACACCCCTATTTCACAAACTGCGTACTTAAGAGACTCAGCTCAGTGAAAGAACTATGACTGCTGAACCTGGCTGCTTTGATCACTATCCCAGAACTTTCCAGGCCAGCACAGTCCAGTAACACTGTGCTGATAGAAATGTTCTGTGCTGGCCAACAGGGCAGCACTTGAAATGTTGCTAGTGGGACTGATGAAATGAACTTTTAATTTTAATTTTAATTCATTTCAATTAAATGGCCAATATGGCTAATGGCTATGGTATTTGACAGTGCAGTTCCACAATGATCATGATTTCGCCACTGAACAAGTGTCTTAAGCAGGGAGGTTAAGACCAACTTACCTTACATGTTACAATAGCCCCCACATCTGGAAGTAGTTGGGACTCTGTTTCTCTCATCACAGAAATTACAGGAAGCTACAGAGAAAACAATAAAATGTAAGATCCTGACTAAGCTTTGCATAAAGGTATCTGTGGCTTAAGAGTAATGTAGTAGGGGTGCCTGGGTGGCTCAGTGGGTTAAAGCCTCTGTCTTCAGCTCAGGTCATGATCCCAGGGTCCTGGGATCGAGCCCCATATCGGGCTCTCTGCTCAGCGGGGAGCCTGCTTCCTCCTCTCTCTCTCTCTCTGTCTGCCTCTCTGCCTACTTGTGATCTCTGTCAAATAAATAAATAAAATCTTAAAAAAAAAAAAAAAGAGTAATGTAGTAATGCTTTGGTCCACAGCTGAGATCACAAGGACAGGTGGACTACAGACATTTAAGTGCCCAGAGGAGACAGCCTTAGAAATTCTAGGCAATAGGAAGGTCAAGGTACCATTCTTCAAGGGAAGAATGCTACTAGAACACATAATCTATCATATCAGATCAGATCTATGAAGGTTTTTGGTGATTTTCTTGGAATACAACCATCATCTATCATCATGGATAACCTGACTCCTCCAAAGTTATACTACTTCCCTCTGTTTCTCACTTTATTGTACCGGCTAAAATTTCCAAATAAATACTATATAATAACGGCCATACTTGATTTCTTCTATTTTAAAGGAATACTTGTAGTTTTCTCTTTGAGCAAGGACTTGGCTGTCGGTATAAGAATGATATATTTTTAAAATGATTTATTTACTTATTTATTTGTTTTAAAAAGATTTTTATTTATTTATTTGACAGACATAGATCACAAGCAGGCAGAGAGGCAGGCAGAGAGAGAGAGAGGAGGAAGCAGACTCCCTGCCAAGCAGAGAGCCCGACACGGGGCTCGATCCCAGGACCCTGGGATCATGACGCAAGCCGAAGGCAGAGGCTTTAACCCACTGAGCCACCCAGGCGCCCCTAAAAGATTTATTTATTTTAGAGAGTGTGTGCATGCGCAAATGGGGAGGGGGCAGTGGGAGAGAGAGGGAGAGAATCCCAAGCAGATTCTCCTTGTTGGGGGGGCCTGACATGGGGCTCAATCCCAGGAATCTGAGATCATGACTGGAGCTAAAATCCAGAGTCAGCTAGTCAACTGACCAAGCCACTCAGGCACCCAAGACAGATATTTTGAACCTCATCTTTTATTTATCTCTCCCTTGTTTTCTGTGCTTCAGTTCCCTGGCTGCCTTTCAGTTTCACTAACTCATTAAACATCTTCCCATCTCAAAATTTGTGTTCAACCTGTTCTTTTTACCAGGACTGTGCTCTCCCCACCAACCCAATTTTTATTTATCCTTTAGATTCAGGTTTAGTGTCGCTTCTGCTTTTACATGTTCTCACCGTAACCTGTAATATTCTTTCAAAATAGTCATCACATTTGTAGCCATACACTAATTTCAGCATTTACTTGTTTACAATTTGTCTGTCCCTTGATAGCAGGGACCATGTGTATTTGGCTCACTACCATATCTGTAGAGGTCAGCATTGTGCCTGGCACATGAAAATGCTCAATAAATATATGAAATGAATAAACTTAGATATGTTAAAGACATTCCCAAAATTGACTGAATAAAAAGCCTCTCATTTTACACATGAGGAAAAACCTAAAACCAGAGATCAAGTTTCTAACATGAAGCAGAAACAAGGCCTAGTTAGCCAGTACCTAAATGTTCTAATTCTGAATCCTCTTTCTACTATACCCCCTATCTTAAAGCTGCTCCTTTAAGACCGTTTATCTGATCCTGGGCTAATCCTGTATCAGTCTCTGGAACTAGAAGAAGACAGTGTTAGGCACTCAACAAACATTTATTGAGCACAGGCCCTTGTGCTTGGCACCAAAGGTATGGTGGCAAGGTTTGCTTTCGTGGAACTTAAGAGTTTAGTAAGGGAAAAGTCAAGGGGGAACATGTAACTGAACGTTTAATTATATGCAAAGGTGAGCACAGGGAAGGAAAGAAATTTAGTTCCTTGTGAGAGTTTAACAAAACAAAAAAAATAAAAGCTCATAAAACTCCTTTCTGACTAGTGGGTCTAGCATGGCTTCTCAGATAAAGTGATACTAGAGAAGCTATCTGAAAGACTGGTAAGTCTTGATGACCGTGTTCCAAACAAATTGTGTACAAAGGCTCTGTGGCCGGAGAGAGCTTACCCTACCAGCGACAGTGAAAGAAGCCTGTATGACTAGACAGCAGAGTGAGGTGGGAATAGCGGAGCAAGATGAAACCGGAGACAGGAGACCTTCGGACACGATGCAATGTACTGCAGGGCTGAGTCGGCCTCTGCTTGTTCCCTAACTTCCTTCCCCGAGTATCAGCAATATAATCAAGCGAGAGCAGCACATCCGGTCTGTGGTGGCCAAGGGCCCAGCAGTGGAGGCCAGCTGTTCTACTGCTGAGGCACTAAAGACGCGTCCGTAGTGCCCCTGCCTAACGATCGCGAAATCAAAAGCTGCCTAAAAGAAATGAAGAGAAGGGGAAAATGGGAAGCTGCCCCTTTACCGCGCCGTTCTCGCTGTTCTTCGTCAGGCAGCCAGCAAGCGACGAAAAGATGTAGCCGTGTCGGGTGTAAGTGCCGCTGCCCGGGCTGCCCTCCTCCAAGTTACACAGACGTTCGCCTGAAGAAAAACGCTGCATCAGTCGTGGGCCCCCATGAGGTGCCGGCCATCCTGCTCCATCCCATTCAGAATTCGCTATGGGCCCCTCACACTTACCGGGAATGCAGTACCTCACGGGTGGCGCCATGACTGCTAGTAGAGGGAAACGACGTCGACTTCTCATTGGCCAAAATTCAGGATCGGTGCTAGAGTAAGAAACGCGTCAATTGGTGTGATTTATCACGTGATCATCCGGAGCCTCTCCTCCGGGAAACTTTATTTCCCAGGTTGCCCCAGGACCAGTCTGGGGGCGGGGCTCCGGGACACTTGCGCGTGCGCCTGTGGTCCAGGATGGGCTGGCGGCGGGTCCCAGGCTGCGGGCTGGTGCTGCGGGTGGCGGGCGATGGTTGGTTGGACTGAGCCGGGCCGGGCCGGGTTGCAGAGCTGGAGGGGGTGGCAGTGAACGGCGGCGGAGGCTGCGGGGGTTCCATTTGGCTGACTGGGGAGTCGGCGGGCGGCAGGTAAGAGCGGAGCCGCGGCCTTTGCTCCCCAGTGCTGCCCTTTTTTCTAGGGTCGGGCCCTGTTCGGGGCCTTTTCCTGAGCCGGGATTCCTCTTCTCTCCTTGCTCCGCCCTGCACGGCCTCGCCCAGCACAAGCCTGGCGGAGTGCACCCTTGGGGAGCTGTAACGCGTGGAGCTGGAAGGAGGTCAGCCAACTCAAGTTGCCCATTTTACAGATTTGGAAACTCAGATCCAGAGACAGGATTTGACTTGTCCAGTGGGTCAAAGATAGTTCAAGATAGAGCCCAAAGCAGAACCCAAGTTTTTTGTGTGTTTTTTTTTACCCCCCACTTACAGTCCATCGCACTTTGACCACGCCACCCCATTCAGAAGTAAAACCTTTTCCGGGTTTTTGTGACTGCAACTTCAGATCTTGCAGTCGGATCCTCTCAAGCGGATCTCAGGTCGTGTAGGCCCATGCTTAACTTTTTCTCTTTCAAGCATGTTAGTCCGGAAGGGAAGTCTGCACATGAGCAGAATGCTGCTCCTACTGATGACTGACAACTACTGCTTAACACAGCAAACGTCCCGAGAGCAGCATCTTTGTCCAGATGAGATTTGCTATGACTTCCATCTCAGTTTCCCTTGCCTTCTGGTGGCTTTGGAATATGTCCCTCCCTGTGCAAACCCTCCAGCCCCCACCAATGCAGTTTCCCCTTGGAAAACAGATGGTGACTTAGAGCCTTGGAAAGAGGGGAGTGCTGTGGCTGACTTCAATCCCCTCTAATCTGGTGGCAGACGTCACTATGGCCGGTGGTTGCTACTGAGGGATCAGAGTGCTAAAGGCTTGTGCTTGGGGTGATAGTGAAGCTCAGCTTTGCTGTTTCCTCCCGTGTTCACTCTCATACTCCGCACCTCACCACAACATACACACACACACACCCACACAGTTTTTTCCAATTCTGTTTTACCTCAATTTCCTGAGAAGTAAGGAACTCCATATGTTCAGGTGTAGTCCCATGGACCACAGTATCTCTTCCTTTCCATCCCTATACCCCCTAAGCCCCAGTAGCTAAAATGAGTTGCTCAAATCTGATGTGTAGCTCTGCATCTACAAGCTTTCAGTTTACATGTTTGGGTTGATTTCTGGTTGGACATGTTTTCCAAAATCCTTTCTTGCTCTTAAGTACTATGATTCTAACCATGGTTTCCTTTTCTCTTCACTGACCGTAAAGAATGATAGCATCAGACACTTTTTTTTAATGTTATCACATTGGCAGGAGTGCACTCGCTATTATTTGTAGCACAGATAGATGTCAGACCAGCCTCACCACTTCTGTGTCCTCTGTTCTTTAACAAGCATTTATTGAGCCCTTCTGTGAGCCAGGTATCATGTTAAGCATTTTGTAAACATTTCATTTATACCTTAACCAAGTGTATATATAGAACGATAGAGGGTTAGAGCTGGAAGGGAACTTAGCATTTAACCCTACCCTGTCACTGAATGAGAACACAAGGAGATTGGGTGATTTGCCCAAGGTCACAGAACTATTTAAGTGCAGAATGGAACCCTAACTAGTCAAGTTACGGAGTAGATGAGAGTAAGTCTAGTCCTGGAGGCAGGCATTTCCTATAGAGCTAAGGAATACCAGAGGTGGTTGAGGACAGTCTGAAAGGTGGAGAATCTGAAAAAGAGTGTTTCTGGGTTTTTTGTAGATGGGAGAGATGGTATATAACTCCTGTTCATTAACAGGTGAGGAATGCATCTCATTTGCAAGCTGTTGCTATAAAGAGTATTTTAGCAAATAGGAAATTCTCGATTAGCCGCAGTAAGGGAATGAACAGTGATGTGGACAATCTGAGTCACTTGGATTTGTTGTGGGGTAAAATGTTTGTCTCTTATATTTAACTATGGCCATATACTATTTTGGAAATTCATACTTCAAGCCAAATCATGGTTCCAAGGAACAGGACTCCAACTCAAGAGGAAGGAGGAAGGCTGACTTTTTCCTTTCTCTCATTTCTACACTACTTCTTAAGTCTCTTAGCTCCTAGGAGTGATGGGAATGGCCAGTTTCTTTATCCTGATGCAGAGTAGATCTTTACTGAATTGTCTTCTCTTTGGCTGGCCTTAGTCTGCCGGATTCTTTTTTGCCTTAAGTCATTACAGGGCTTGTGGAAGAAGGTAATGAAATGTTTTTGTTTTTGTCTTGAAAGGCGTCTAGTGATAAGCCAGTATGCAAGGAGAGCACCTCGCTCCAGTTACTGAACTGAAACCATCACTACAGTGGAGCAGCCTCCTCCAGTTTCTGTTGGGTTTTGAGCTGCCTGTTAAATAAGTCAGTGGAGTTGCTGAGGACATAGTAGCCCTCGGGGAAAATCAGATAATTTCTTTTCTGGTAAGGGCTTTGATCTGCAGAATTGATGAGATTAGCATTGAAGGAGCCCATGACTTCTGTTCTGGATGTTGCCTGGGCAGCTGACCTCCCATGCCTATTGAGTGAGGTAGAACTCACTTAGAGGAATGAAGGTACTTGCAGAGGTGGGAAGGCTGGTTGGGAAGCCTGGGGGCAAGGGCAGCAGCTGCAGAGAAGACTCATGAGTGTCCAGCTAGAACTGGCCAGGGGAGACTCATCACAGAGGACAGGCTCTGTGGTCTTCATGAGCCACAGCATGAAGGCCCCCCTCCCACTGCCACAGTCTCCTGCCTGTGGTGGTGTTCTGCTGTGAACACCTGAAGTTGTCTTGGCTTTTGTATCCTTGGGGTGGGGCTGGGACTGGAATTGGAGACAAAGCATCTGATGTCATGTAGGGTAGCTGAGTGTTCTGACAGGAGACAGGGACTCTCAGGCTACCAGGCTGGGTCTAGTGGCCTGTAACATCAGCCGGGAGGAAGGAGGAAAGATGAGTATCTTCTGCAGAGATTCAGCACCAGGGCAGATCTAGATGTAGGACCCACATGCTACCCCCTTACTCCCTCACTGGCCATTCCTTGGTGAAGAACAATTGTTAGGAGGTGGGTGGGTGGGCTAGAGCAGGCAGGAGACCCTGGGAATTCCTCCCCTGTGATGGCCCTGCCCACAGAGGTGTGGTGCCTGTCCGCTGTGCTCCACCCAGTGGTCTGTCTACACAGACAACTCCAAAGACCCTGCCTTGGCTTGGAGCTGCCTGCCTCTCCCCGAGCCCTTTACTGTGGCTCTTTAGGTGTGCCTCATCTTGGATTTGCTCTGCACCCACGTGGTGTAATAGAAGTAGGATTTCTGGGGCACCTGGGTGGCTCAGTTGGTTAAGTGGCTGCCTTCAGCTCAGGTCATGATCCCAGGGTCCTTTGATCGAGCCCCACATCAGGCTCCCTGCTTAGCAGAGAGGCTGCTTCTCTCTCTCCCTCTGCCTGCTGCTCTGCTTACTTGTGCTCTCTATCTCTCTATCAAATAAATAAATAATCTTAAAAAAAAAAAAAGAAGTAGGATTTCTGCAAGTTCAGAATCTCCAGACTCTACCCCATGTAATCTGGTTGGGATACTGGTGCCACCCATTCTGCAGAGAAGTGAAGTGACCTTCCTACTTGCCACAGCTGGTGATTGGTGCAAGTGGGCCTCATTCTGAGGTCTTTGCCCACTCCTCCCTGGTGGGATAGGGAGGGACAGGACCTGGCCAGCTCCTCACAATGGTGTGCTCTCCTAGGAGCCATGCGGGGCCAGCGGAGCCTGCTGCTGGGGCCCGCCCGTCTCTGCCTGCGCCTGCTTCTGCTCCTGGGCTACAGGCGCCGCTGCCCACCTCTGCTCCGGGGCCTGGTACAGCGCTGGCGCTATGGCAAGGTCTGCCTGCGGTCCCTGCTGTACAACTCCTTTGGGGGCAGTGACACCGCTGTTGATGCTGCCTTTGAGCCTATCTACTGGCTGGTGGACAACGTGATCCGCTGGTGTGGGGTGGTGAGTGATGCCCAGGGAGCAGGAAAAGGGGTGTTTTGGGGTAGTAGAAGGACATGTGTCTGGTGGACTCACATTGGGTTTGGGACCCACACCAACCCCCTACCCCAGGGACATTCCCGAGTCTGCCCCTGGTGTTGGCAAACTCTGACTGTGTCTCCCTGACCTCACTGGTGTGGGCAGGTGTTTGTAGTGTTGGTGATTGTGCTGACCAGCTCCATCGTGGCCATTGCCTACCTGTGCGTCCTGCCTCTCATCCTCCGAACGTACTCAGTGCCACGGCTCTGCTGGCACTTCTTCTACAGCCACTGGAATCTGATCCTTATCGTCTTCCATTACTACCAGGCCATCACCACTCCACCTGGATACCCACCACAGGTTGGTCTCCACAGGGCAATGTGGGAGAGCTGCAGGCCGTGGGAGCCAGCTCCAGGAGTGGGGAGGAAGAGTGCCTTAGTACCTTCTGAGGTCCAGAAGTGTGCTGCCGCAGTCATCATAATGCTTTTCTCCCTCTGCACAGGGCAGGAATGACATCGCAACAGTCTCCATCTGTAAGAAGTGCATTTACCCCAAGCCAGCCCGAACACACCACTGCAGCATCTGCAATAGGTGGGTCTTGGCTTTGCTTGCTGTGAACCCTGGCTGTGGTCCTTCTGCTGAAACCCTAGGGCAAAATTTAGACCTAAAGTTTGAGAAGACGTTTACGAAGCACCCATCATATACCAGGTAGTGTGCCCTCACATCGTGACACCTGGTCCTCAGGATGGTCCTGGGTTAGGCATTGTCACCACTGTGGACACTGAGCTTCAGAGAGGAGTTAACCTTGTCCAAGATCATGTAGCCAATGAAGCAGGGTTTGGAAGCAAGGCCTGGCTCTCTTCAAAGTCTGTGCCCTTTCCACCTCAGCAGGATGCTGGGCCTTATAGGAAAGGATGGGCACTGACCTCTCAAGAACCTTGGCCACCGTAACAGAGCCTGTGTCCCTCCCTCACAGGTGTGTGCTGAAGATGGATCATCACTGCCGTATCCTTTTATGATCTCTTCTGCCTGAGCCCTGTTTCTTTAGCTCCAGAGCCCTGCACTGGGTTAAGGGCCACAACCAAGGCATCATCCCTCCAAGAACAAGCTCATGAAAGTTAGTAGAAAAGGAGTGGTGGGGATTGGCCATCTTGGGGGCCAGGACTGGCAGGGGAGAAGCAGGAGGCTTACAAGCTCTGGGACAGATCTATTGTGGTCTATAGAATAGGGGATCTATTCTAATAGTTTTCTTTTGTAGACTGTCATGCTACCATTTGTGGGATGTTAAGAGATGTTTGGGCTTCATGGTATCCACTGGATGGGCCACACGGAACCAGTGGTCCCTTTGTACTGTCCCTTACAGGTGACTGGTTAACCCCAGCTAGGTTGAAATATTGGCAGATTCATCTTGCTGAAGGATTTCAGTTTTCAACAATTTTCCAGTGGGACTGGTGAAGGCTCTGAAAAACTTTAACCTCTGGGAACAGTCCCATATTTTCCTGCCTTTGGGATATAGTTCTTGGTGACTGGAAGCCCTGTGTTTGGATGATGCCATCATGAAGCAGGGATGAACCAGAGAGACCAGAAGCTGCATTTGGTCTTATCCTTAATCCTTCCCCCACCAGCCTGGCTAAACAACTGTGTGGGCCACTATAACCATCGGTACTTCTTCTCTTTCTGCTTTTTCATGACTCTGGGCTGTGTCTACTGCAGCTACGGAAGTTGGGACCTTTTCCGGGAAGCTTATGCTGCCATTGAGGTGAGCCCATGGTTAGGAGCAGTACAGCTCAGTAGAATTTGGGGGCATGGAATCTGTCCCTAAGGAGTGGGGCTGGTAGCACCCCCATCCTAGAGGCCTAAGAGTATAACCAGCACTGTTTTCCATCCCCTTAGAAAATGAAACAGCTCGACAAGAACAAACTACAGGCGGTTGCCAACCAGGTGGGCTGTCCCCACCCCACTGCCTCCTGCTGCTCAGGCCAGGGGGTATAGAGTTGCTGAGGCAGCGGCGGCCCACCTGCTAGTGGAGTTGTAGAGGCTGGCTGAGGGGCCTCTCAAGACTGGATCAGGGGTATTTTGAGAGGCTGTCTGCCATGGGCAGTCTCTGTGGCCTGGGGTAAACTAAAATCCCTGGTTTGTGACAGTTTTGGGCTATCCCATTATCACCTTCTTTGGGCAGAGCGAGGACTCTGCCTTGGTGATGGCCTGAGCAGCAAGGAGTCTGTGTTAGTCTGTGTAATGGGGTTCCAGGGGACAGAGATCAGGCTGGGCCAGTCTGATCACCCTTTGTTCCTAGTCTTTCTGCATCCATTGTCAGGATCATTCCTTCTCCCGGGCCTTTTAGGACCCCTAATTCTGAGAGGTCTTGGGCTCACGACTGTACCACTTACCTCCGCTGCCCTTTCAGCCCTCAGCGGAGCTCAGTTCTCCCTGCTTGTGCTTGTATTCTGGGTGTGGGTCCCGCCTCCTCTCTTGAGGATTGCAGCCACATAGTGAGGGCATTCTCGCTGGGAAGTGGAGTGGCTTCCCCTGGAGCCCCATTTGTGTTGTCAAATCTGAAGGCCCAGGGTCGGCTCCTCCTGTGCTTTGCCATCCTGTCCAGACCCGCTCTGCCCAGTATGTGTCCACGTGATGCTGCCGTCGGGCTTGGCCCACCCATCTGGCTGCTGCCCTGAGTTCTCTGTGGCTTGACTCCCTATTTTCTCACTCCGGGCTTTGGTCACTTCCCTGCCTGCAGGTGCTGGGGGCTGTGGGAGAGACCAACAGAGCAAATGAACCACCCTGCTCTTCTTTTTCTAGACGTATCACCAGACCCCACCACCCACCTTCTCCTTCCGAGAAAGGGTGACTCACAAGAGTCTTGTCTACCTCTGGTTCCTGTGCAGGTATCCAATGCTCATTTTTGACAGTTTAAGTGGGGGGCAGCTAGAGGAAAACTATTCCAGTGCCCATGTGTGGGCAGGGACCCACCTGTCATCTGCTGCTGTTCTTAGTGTGACTTAGCTTGGCAAAAAGTCAGTGCTTCATTTTCTTCAGTGTTTTGGGGCAGGGAACACTAAGGATGCTAGCACTGAGTGTTATGTGCCAAGGTTAAGCTCCTACCTCAGGGTAGGACAGTGCAATTTCCAGATGAGGAGAACTGAAGATGAGAGGGTGAAGTGAGTTGCTGTGTGATCACAGCTGGGATTGGGAGAGCTGGGATCAGAAATGTGTGCTGCCTGTTCTAAACCTGGTGCTTTCACTACCTGCTGCTGTTTCCTAAGCATGGGTGTTTTGGGAAATATGGAACATTTTTATTAGCAACACAGACTTGTTTCCCTATACTTCTTTCCACATAATTTATTCTTTGCCCATGTTGATGCTTCTTCATTGATTTTTTTTTTTTTTAAGATTTTATTTATTTGTTAGAGAGCGAGCACAGGCAGAGTGGCAGGCAGAGGCAGAGGGAGAAGCAGGCTCCCTGCCAAGCAAGGAGCCCGATGTGGGACTCATCCCAGGAAGCTGGGATCATGACCTGAGCCGAAGGCAGCTGCTTAACCAACTGAGCCACCCAGGCGTCTCTTCATTGATGTTTTTAATAGACATAATGAGGCAACAATTGACCTAAGACATAGGCTGGGAGACTTAAGAGAGGTTTCCAGTGGATCATTGCTCAGCTCAGTTTCGGATTCAGACCTACTTGTAGCCTCCCCCTCCCCTAAGCTCCCCACCAATCTTGGCCCTTCTTTTCTTAGTTCCGTAGCACTTGCCTTGGGTGCCCTAACTATATGGCATGCCGTTCTCATCAGTCGAGGTGAGACTAGTATCGAAAGGCACATCAACAAGAAGGAGAGACGTCGGCTGCAGGCCAAGGGCAGAGTGAGTAGGGCTGAGGGCTTGGGGTGGAGGGTAACTGAACCTGCTGTCCTGGAAATGGAAGCCATGGCCAGGGCCAATAAAGGCAGTCCTCATAAAAGGTCAGAACTTGCCTAGCTGAGCCTTAGCTTAGCCAATTTAGGCTTTAAAATTGGGAGGGAATTAAGTAGAAAGGGGTCTGTAAAAACCTGTGTTTTTTTTGGTTTGTTTATTTGTTTTTAAACCTGTTTTTCTTGGCTCTAGGTTTTTAGGAATCATTACAACTATGGCTGCCTGGACAACTGGAAGGTATTCCTGGGTGTGGACACAGGAAGGTAAAGTATAACATCTAGTCCAGTGCCATCCAGTAGAACGCTCTGTGATAAGTTTTCTTTACCTATGTTGTGTAATATATTAGCCACTAGCCACATATGGTTGCTGAACACTTGAAATGTGACTAATGCACCCACAAGTTATATTTTTAATTTAATTGTCACTAATTTAAATAGGCACATGTGGGGGCACCTGGGTGGCTCAGTGGGTTAAAGCCTCTGCCTTCGGCTTTGGTCATGATCCCAGGGTACTGGGATCGAGCCCCGCATCCGGCTCTTTGCTCAGCAGGGAGCCTGCTTCCTCCTTTCTCTCTGCCTGTTTCTATGCCTACTTGTGATCTCCATATGTCAAATAAATAAATAAAATCTTAAAAAAAAAAAATAGGCACATGTGGCTAGTGGCTCCCATACTGGACCACTGCAGATCTAGACTCGGAGTAGAGCCAAAGGGGCTCAAGGCCAAAACTGTGTGGTGTACATGCATATGAGGCTTACAGATGACCACAGCAGAGCCCTGAGAGAGCTGCTGTCAAGAAGGAACCTCTGGGTAGGACACAGTGACCACCAACTTCCTCCCATTTGTATGCCAGTGTCGGGTTCAGGCCAGCAACATGTGAGATTGTAGCCATCTATTTGTAACATAAGCCCTAGGACAAAAAAATGAAGTTCCCTCCCTGAGCCCAAGAGACCCACTTTTCAAATTGCAACTCCCAAGACAATAGTAACCAGGAGACCAGAAGTACCTGCCCTCTTCCCTTTCCCGTCCTCATTGCAGTCCTGCTTGTCACTGCTTGGAGTGGCCCCTTAGAAGTTCTGCTTGAAACCTCTAACCTCAAGACACCAGAGGGCACATGGGACAAATTAGAACTTTTGTTACCTTTGGGATTAATGCCAACGTAGCTTGAGGATACCTTGAATCCTTGCTGAGGACTGAGGATCAGGAAGGAAGACCAGGAACTCTTGGAACTCAGACATTCTGTCTTCTCTTACAGGCACTGGCTTACTCGGGTGCTGTTACCTTCCAGTCATCTGCCCCATGGGAATGGAATGAGCTGGGACCCCCCTCCCTGGGTGACTGCTCACTCGGCCTCTGTGATGGCAGTGTGAGCTGGATTGTGTCAGCCACAGCTTGAGCACCACCCTGCTTCCTACGTTGTCTCAAGGGACTCCAAGGATAGCTTCTTGGGATCCTTTGGCAAAAAAGTCAGTGGGCCTGCCTTAGAGTACCATACAGGGACAACTCAAGGACCAATCTGCTGGCCACTGCAGAAACAAGGCACGATGTGGAAAAATCCTAGGACTGATGTTCCTTTACTCAGCTCAGGCAAACTGAAGTTCCAGCCCCAGACTGGAGATTAGGCAGCTAGCAACCTTGCCAGGTGCTGACCTCAACCTCCTCCAGGTTCCAGCACTGGGGTTGGCCACCACCTCTTCCACTTGCTGCCTGAGGAAACACCTGAACAGTAGAGTGGAGATTCTGGCTTCTCAACAGGGCAAGACACCATGCCTACTGCTGAGGTCACTGCCACTTCTCACATGCTGCTGAAGGTGAAAAATAAAGGTATTTGATTTTTAAAGACACGTAGCTTCCCTTTGCTTTTACTAGAGGGTAAGGAAGGGAGAAGTCAGAGTCAGAGCCTGGTGAGTATGTGTTTTGGTCATGCTTCCTGTGCTCTACTTGGAAGGATGGATGCCCCCAAGAATTCCTGGTGAGTCCCTATTGTTAGTGTTCCTCTAGCTTATGCAGTGGTGCTCTAGTTAGGTGCCACAGAGACATACGTGGGGAGGGGGAAAATATCTGACAGTCCCATTACCAAAAGAAACCTTTATTCTCCAGTAGGTACACACACATCCATCATCCTGGTCCTCAAAGCCACATTCATCTGCATTCGCCCCACAGCAGCATATCTCCTTTCTTCGGACAAATAAATGGAAGAGCCCTAAGACCAAGATTTTCTTCAAACACCAGTGGTCTCACACTCAGTTACTTCACAAAACCTTAGAAGTCAGGATTCCTATGTTATACAGCCAGCAATAGTGGCCCACGGAGAGGCAATCAGAGGCCAGTGGTCTCCCTGCCTTGGGCAAGATGGCTTGATAGTTAGTAATTCCAGGTTAGATTGTCTGTTGGAACAGCCTAGGTTGAGACTGAAGGCTCAGCTGCCAGGGCTCCCCAGCAGAAACCTGTAGGCAAAAAGAATGTTGGCAGCGTCAACAATGAGACTTATTTCAATTCCATCTTGCCCATGACCTAGAAACTCACCATTCTCCCCTGGCTGATACTGCCTCCTTGCGCACCAGTCTCTTCTTGTCATCCAGGGGCTTGGCTAAAGCTCGGATCACCTGTGGTTTGTATGGCAGCAGCTGTGGAGTTAGAAGAGCCACAGCTTTGCTCAACCAAAGCAACTGAAAGGGCTGCTTCTCTGACTCTACAACTAATGTTTTCCTTTTCTTTAGCGATTCCAGAGGATGCTCTGTGGCAGGATGGCCATTCCATTACAGGGTAGTCAGGCAAATGCTTGCCTGTGCATACCTCACACAGCAGGGTGGCCAGTACTGCTTGTTAAGGCAAAAAGGTACTTCTCTGGCTCTTCTAAGAAGGGTCCAGGCCAAAGAGGACGATCTCAGGTACTTACCACAGGGGTGGGCAGACGAGTAAGAGCGTGCATACACCGCAGCGCAGCAATCCGGACCGCCTGCAACACAACCCCAGGAGGTGAGAGGAGACCCATGAAGGAGACACATAGATGCCAAAGAGTTGTGGGGGCTTAACGCACCATGGAAGGGCTAGAGCTGAGGTTCAGAAACTTGGTGACGAGGGTGTCCACGTGAAGACTCATGACCTGGGGTGCTTCCAACAGAAGAGGCTGAAGGCAGCTGAGGGTGGAGAGCTGTACTACACAGTCAGAGCAGGACAGGGCCTCCAGCAGCAAGGAAAGCAGCTAAAGAGCCACAAAGAAGGCAGGCACGATCATGCATGTGATAAGCCTGCTTTTCCTCTACCTCATGCCTCAGCTGGGGACACTGCCTTAGTCCCCGTCTGAGGCTGACTGCAAGGCTTACCGTGGGCAGCTCTGGCAAGAGCACAGGCTTAGGCAGCCTATTAAGTACATGAGATAGGCCCTTCAGGTAATTTGGCTTCACATCTGTAAAAACATGGAAAAGCTTAGGGAGAAACTGGTCTCAGACACAGAGCTTGGAAATTCAGCTCCAATCTCTGATGAAGCTGGGACATCAGCCTAGCAAAAGATTGGGAAGAAACCCCCCAAACTTTCAAGCTCAGAAAAGGCAGACAGAGTCATTAAAGGAAAAAGGTGGAACAAGCATTTGGAAATTCAGCCTTTCAGGTACAGACAACACTACAGCTCTAAAGCAGCACTCAGGTCCCAAATTATTTGAGAGAATGTGCCCTGAGCAAAGGAAAGATCTATATATTTGGGGCCTTTCTTTTAGACCCCTCTCACCTTGGGAAGCAGCATGGAAGCCCTGGACCAAAGCAGGCACGTTATCTGTGAAGAAGCGCTGGCGGAACATGAGCCGCACCTCAGCATGGCCAGCTCGGGTCAGCACATCCGTGCAGTCAGACATGAGCAGAGAGAAGCCATCAGCTGCTGCTGGGCCTAGTTCCGGATCACTCAGAAGGCCCATGAGCTGGAGAAAAGAGGTGCACCAGAAGAAAAGAATGGATCTTAAATACTCAAGAGGAGGATGGCCGTCGTTTCTCGGATGATAAACAAGGAAGCTCCTGTTTAGGTCCTCGGCTCTCCTGTCTCCAGAACGGACTTACCTGGTCTGTAAGGCAGGAGCTGAGAGGGTGATATCTGAGTACCAGGGCCTTTGTTACCTGTAATAAGAGAACAGAGCACGATACTCAAACCCCAGAACCCCAAGAAGCATGCTTATGGTTCAAGGTCAAATGGAGAAATTTCATTTAACCAGATATAACTGTCTGTCTAATCAGAATCCATTTGGCTCCTTACCCAGAGAAGCAGTGTGAAGGCCTGATTACGACAGGGCCCAGGGCTCAGGCCAGCCTCTACTTTGTCCACAGCTAGCTGCAGGAATTCATCTACCTGTTGCCCTAAAAATAAGGAACACTGATGCAGAGACTACACATTTCTCCTTTAATAACAAAGGATATAAATCATTTAAATGCAGGGCTCCCTGAGAAGCCTTTAGAAGAGAATAGTATCATTCTGGCTGGACTTTGCCCACTCAGCTCTAGGGATACTGGCATGAGAGCCTGGTATCTCATAACACAGGGGTACTAGTATTCGGAAAGAATGGTCTACTTCTAGAAAAAAAATCATCTCTAATAGCTCCCTATGAGGAGTAGGATGACAGACCTAGACAGAACACTCTGCTTGAACCCTCTTATTTTCTTATGTCCCCTAATGCTTTGCCCAACTCTGGTCTTGACTCTTGTCCCAAGCACTGTCCCTTGGGAGTCCCTATTATATTATTAGCAGCTCCTTTTTGTAAAGGCTGAACTTCCAAGATTTCATCAGTAATTGCTTCCAGGAGGCTCCCGCCCCCCAGCCTCGTCTCAGTACCTGCAGGGAGCTTGTTGAGGAGTCCTGCAAAGCACTTGGCAGCGGCGGTGGAGGAGAACGGGCAGCTGGGGCAGCAGCTCAGCTCCACAAGTTCCCGCATGAGTTGGTTCAGCTGAGGGATTTCCACCTACACAAAACCTGACCATGTGATGCACGAAGAGAACACTTGTACTCCAAGAGATACCCAGTAGAAAGTGGCAGCAGGGGCCAGGATGGATGAGAACTAAATTCTCCAGTGAGGAAGACAGAAGATCAGCTTAGCCTATGGCAAGTTTCTGACCAGAAGTCACTTGGGAGCTGCCTCCCCTTGTCAGGGTTAAACTAAGGTACTCCCCGAATGTACTCACATTTCGAGGTAAGGAGCACAAAAAGGCCATAAGCAGTGCAACCAGCCGCCTCTGCCCTGAGGAACCATCCTATAAAAGAAGAAGAGCTCTAGCAAGCCTGTCTTGCAGCAACAGGCTTGTCTGCCCCCAAATCCATCCCGTATTAGCCCTAAAACTTTGAAGGAAAGAAGTCCTGGGGCACCTGGGTGGCTCAGTTGGTTAAACATGTGACTTCGGCTTAGGTCATGACCCAGGGTCCTGGGATCGAGCCCCGCATCGGGCTCCCAGCTCAGCAGAGTCGGCTTCTCCTTCACCACTTATGCTCTCTTGCGCACACTCTCTCTCAAATAAATACAATCTTTAAAAAAAGAAGTCCAAGATTCTCTCCCTTCTGGTCCATTAGACCCTTACCTGGAATGGCTGGAATCTGCAAGGAAAGCTGTTCTCAGGCAGAAAGGAAATGTTGCCATCCAAGAAAAGGGGCACAATGTGGGCGACACTCTGGGCAGCTAAGCTGGGGATAGAAGACTATGTATCACCAAGGAGCCAGGGTTCTGAAGTACCCTCAGTTCACATAGCATCACTGAATCAATGGGCCAGATCATGATCTTTCATGCATTCAATAAGTATTAATTCAGCATACATTATGTGCTAAGAACCATTCCCATTTTAGGCCCTGGTGATTTAGCAGTGAACCAGGTAGATTAAATCCCTGTTCTCCTGGAGTTTATAATCCAGTCAGAGAACTCAACGTTATTTCAAAAATAAATAAATAAATAAATAAAACAAAAATGCTCCACAGGCGATTCTTATGCACATCTGTAGCTAAGAACCATTAGCCCATGCTTCCCCCACCCTCATAATCCATGGTGCTAAAAAAGCCCCTTCCTTTTACTTTGCCAACAAAACAACTCCCTCTACATTTGATTCTGGGTAAAAGGACAGGTCCGAAGGCAGCTATTTGCAGCTTCTCTCCAAGACTGCTATCCTCCTGCCTAGGATCAAGCCACATCAATGATTATACTCACTCAGGGCTCAAGTGGGTAGTGGCAGTGCCAATGACAGACACCATGGCAGCCAAGACCTCATCCTCCAACAGTACTTTTCTCAGAACTGAGTGCTCCTTCTCTGAAAAATCAACACACACACACATACACCATCACCATACCATGACCGTGGTTCAGATGATTAGGCCCTGTCGTCACCACGATTCTAGTCACAATGGCAGCAGTTTCTACCCTGTCCTCTGGTAGTGCTAAGGCCCCCAGCAGCCCTGAGCACCAGCACAACTCCAGAAGCCGGAGTGGCTAACAAGTTCTTGAATACTCTGTGCTGTCCTTAGGCTGGCAATGTAGAGAATAAAGCTAACTATCAAGTCTTCTTGATAGTTATCAAGTCTTCATGAATATTTTAGTTTTTCCCAAACTTAAAGGTCACACAGATGTATCATCACAGGTCCTCATTATCACAGCAGCTACCTACAGGGAGCCCCCATAGGTACATACTATGTACTACGTTGCCAGGTACCACACATTTTTATTCAGTCCTTACTAACTACCCTGTGATGCAGATACTGCTCTTTATCTTCCCCTTATAAGCGAGGTAACAGAGGCATACAAAGGCTAAGTATTTCACTTAAGTTAACAAGTGGTGGAGTTAAAGCTGACCAACTGGGTCAGCTTAACTCTAGGGCCTAATTTTAACTAAACTAATCACATAGCAATTATAGAGAAAAACGGTATGCATAGTTCTGGTTTTGCTAACACCAGTCAGGTTGGCACCCTTTGCTTGAAGTGAAATCTCACTTTGGGGACAAAGCATTCAAAAGAAGCCTCTGCTGGTACAGAATGTAACACCAGCGATAGCCTCAGGGTGACAGTGCTGCTCAACACTCATAGAAGGCTGAGGTCTAGAGGCGGGCTAGCTCCAAGTCTGGGCTGCAGAAAGTCACCTGGCATGGAAGCCTGCACAGCCAAGGCAAGCAGGCAAGGTATAGCTGTCTGATGGAAATACCAGCAGCTCTCGGGGTCCCGCTGGCATTTCTCTGCCACCTGCTGGAGGCTCTGACAGACGGCAATAACTTCACTGGTTTCTGCAACCACAGTCCCTGTGTGATGAGAAAATATTCTGTCAAGTTTCTTAAAAGTACTTCCAGGTGTTTCAGATGCAGACTATGGGAAGAATAATCAAAGATGAGTGACTAAAGAGTCCAAGAGCATCTTATAGAGAGCCAAGTAACTGTATTCTCTTGGCTGCTCTTTTTCACCTACTCCAATTTTAGAGCAGAACTGGGAGTTGGGGCACCTGGGTGGCTCAGTGGGTTAAGCCTCTGCCTTCGGCTCAGGTCATGATCTCAGGGTCCTGGGATTGAGTCCCACATTGGGCTCTCTGCTTGGCAGGGAGCCTGCTTCCTCCTCTCTCTCTGCCTGCCTCTCTCTGCCTACTTGTGATCTCTGTCAAATAAATAAAATCTTAAAAAAAAAAAAAAAAAAGAACTGGGAGTCAGCTCTGTAGGAGAAGCATGCATACACTTTCTCCTTTAGTTTTCATAACCCCCCAAGAATATCATTTCCCCCATTTCACAGAGGAGGATATGGAGGCTAAATGAAACTACCAGTGGTTTCCCATGGTCACAGTAAGTGCAAAGTTAGGAGTCCAACCCCAGCCATACTCATTCTGCTACGTTAACGGCTGTTGGAACACCCATTGGCTCTGCCATGAAGAGCTGGCCAGTGCAAAGGCAGGAGCTTAGGAAATTAGTGAGGGCCCACGGTGGGCTTGCACAGGTTCACAGCAGTAAGAGCTGCTGTCACTTATGCCTGGAGCAGTGGTGCGCAGGAGTTAGTTGAAGACCCTGCTCAAATTTTCATCAGTAGGGCCTGAGATTCTGCACTTCTACCAAGTTCCCAGATGGTGCCCAGGCTGCTGGTTGATGGAACACATTTTGAGTACCGTGGACCTAGAGTGGTGCTTTTCAATTCTGACTTCACACTGAAATCACCTGGACTCTCAACAATTCCTGTTGTTCAAGCCCCATCCCTCCTCAGAGACTCACTCAGTTGAACTGAGTGAGGCCCAGGCATGGACATTTTTTAAAGGTTCCCATGTGACTCTTACATATAGCCACCAATGGGACCACTGGCTTAGAGGCATTAACTCCAAAGCTGCCTACGGTTCCCCATTCAGCCCAGACCCTTGATGATTATTTCTGGTCGTTACCTTTGTTCATCCGGCAGAGATGCTGTAGCAGCAGAGGCAGGGTCTCCTTGACAATATTGGGATGTGTTGATATAGCCGACAAGGCTTGCAAACAGCGTAGATGCCGGGAGCGTTTGGTGGGCTCATCCCCTCTAGCCAAATCTAACTCCCCTGAAAGCAACCCAAGAGACATGATTTCACTGTGTGATGGCACACATGAAGGCCCCAAACATCCCTGGGAAGGGGTGAGCCAGAGGGTCAGAGACACATACCTCTGCGCAGTTCCTCCGCAAGCTTGGGCACCAGGTGGCTACTGAAGGCTATGGGATAGAGAGTGGCCAGGGCTCCTGATGCTTCCAATGCTGCCACCCTGCTGGGGCACAGGGCAGATGGGCAAAAGCTGAGCCCTGGCCTATAGTTCTCTTGCCTCAGCCGGCCACTAGACAGATTCAGGGGTGTGGGCTCCTAAGCCTGCCTTGCTAAAGAGCAGGACTCAAGTACCTACACCAAGTTGGGCAGGGCTTTTTAATGGCTTCAAAAGAAAGAAGTCTGGCATATCTCCAATCAGTTGGTAGCCAGAGTCAAGCATAGGGCCCACTTCCCCTAGGGACACTCAAGGGTCAGTAGCACAGAGCCCTGGAACAGCTTGCTCTATCTCGCTGCTTTTGATTCTCACCAACTCTGGGAGTCCTCCTCCAGGAAGCTCAGTCTGTACAAGTGACCCACTGCCACCTCCAAGTCTCCAGAACAGAGGAGATCTGTGTTAGAAAGAAACACAAACCTCATCTTTCTTCCTCTGTAGCCACCACAACCCTTCCCAAAGTCCTATTAGAAATCCTAAACTGCGGGGCACCTGGATGTCTCAGTCGGTTTAGCTGTGGACTTTGGCTTAGGTCATGATCTCAGGGTCCTGGGATGGAGCCCTGTGTTGTGTGGCTCACTGCTCAGCAGGATATCTGCTTGTCTCTCTGTCCTTCCCCCTGCTTATGCACTCTCTCTCAAATCTTAAAAAAAAAAAAAAAAAAAAAATTCAGGGGCACCTGGGTAGCTCAGTGGTTAAAGCCTCTGCCTTCGGCTCAGGTCATGATCCCACAATCCTGGGATCGAGCCTCGCATAGGGCTCTCTGCTCAGCAGGGAGCCTGCTTCCCTCTCTCTCTCTGCCTACTTGTGATCTGTCTCTCTGTCAAATAAATAAATAAAATATAAAAAAAAATTTCAAATCACCCACAGTTACATTGAGAACCAGGGAACTAAGGTTGCTCTTCACTGAAGACAGAAAATCGCAA